>JAZHYW010014368.1:0-63188 GCA_037355805.1 Ixodes ricinus | reverse complement strand
TTTTTTATTATTATTATTTCAAGTCGGCTATTATTGGCGTTCGCTCCAGCGTTGCGATGAAAACCGAGCCTTGTTTAGTTTTCAAACGGGCTGATGTAGTGCACCGATTAGAGGCCCGAGACACGAAAAATTGAGATTCGACAAGCACATAACGTTGATAAACTTTTCGCTTCTACGGAGACAACCGCTATTAGGGAGTTTTAGTAGGTCGTTCCGATTACTCCGGTAACGACACCCGACTATTCCGCAGCGACTTTGCGTGCGTCGCATCGTTATCAGGTATCGTTATCGAAGTGTTTGAAGCGATCAACTAAAGCTCCACTTTAAGGAGTTTTACTAGATCCTTCCTGTTAACTCCGATAACAATACTCTCACTAGGGAGTTTTCGTAGACCGCGGTTCCCCCTCCCCCGCTAAGCCCTCCGCAACGAAGAAGCCGCTACTGCGCCTGCGCGCCGATGGCCTTGACTGTGGAGTTCCGGGTATCGTAGCGGGTTGCGGAGAGCGTTGCGCGACGGCGAAAACGATCTACGAAAACTCCTTAAGGCTCCACCGACGCCTTTTCGGCGTGCGTCGTATCGTTATCGCGTATCGTTATCGGGAATATCGGAACGAACTACTGAAGCTCTCTCTTGACGAGCTTTCGCGGCGGGTCCGCGGTGCATGTACGGTATGCGGTGTGGCCCGCTATATTTAGCGGAAGATCCCACTGTAACGTAACGTTGCACTGTGACTTTACGCGAAGCGCATATTACCGTTAAATATAGCAAATTTATTTCCCGGCTACAAAAAAAAAAAAACCCGTAATATTTGTTTGCTAAATGTAGACGAGGGATTCCACCGGTAGATTTCACCACAAGAACTGCGACGTCGCGTGATCGTGTGACGTCACCGCAATGTGAAGTCACTGTGTCACATGACGTCATGCGACAATGTAATTTTTGCACCTTTGACACCTTTTGAATGGCGATGGAGAAGGGTGTGTGCGGCGCCGCCTCGGCCGTCTGCTCAGCTCACTCCGAGGACACGCAAATGAACTTTGACGTGTACTTGCACTCGTACTCACCTCAAGACCCCCCAAAAGAAGTAGTCCGGCTCCTCGCGGAATGTTACCGATTTCTCCTTTCATGTGTTGAAATAAGATATATCAAGGTGCACCCTGGATTAGCTTTACATTATCTTATCAAGACGTACACGTTTCAAGGACCAAAAGCAGCGTTACTTCCTTCCACAACCAAACGTTGCAAGAACTACTTCTCTCAGCGCATGAACAATGCGCAAAACTTCTTTTTTTCTTGATGTGACAACGAGTACAGAAATGAATGATTCAAAAATGGGCCCATTATTTCGCTACATTTATTTGAATATTATAAAAAAAACTTTTTTTAACTGTCCGCTGATAATCTCGTCTCCTAAAGTTGGCTTTTACCGCAAGGCACAGACGAAATTGCAAGAGAGCGCTTTTACTTACGATTCCTAAGGACTAGGCTGAGCAGACTTCTCGTTTTGACCGGGACAGTCCCATTTTAGACGCAAATTTCTGCCGTCCCGTTATTTATTTATTTTTTCTCAATGAAGCTTCACGTCTCGTTTTCGGGGGAACATGAGCGTATGAAGTTGCGAAATGAGCGCTGAGCGAGCGGGAAAAAAATGTTAAAAAATACATAATACATTTTCAAAAAATAATTAAGCTTACTATAAAAATGTTTCCCTCCCATGGAGTCAATTTAGAGTTCTTTCTGTGGTTCTGTCTGTCAATACGTCCTGTTCGGACAGACGTTTTCTCGGGGCACTTTTCTACATTACTAGCTTTGGCATGTTTCGTCTTTTTTTTTTTTAATGAAGTAGAAGGTTCTGGTGTACTCAACTAAACTAAGAACTACGGAAAATGGTACATTTGTACAGTGAACTGAATAGTAGCAGTGCTTGTTTTTTCTTTCATCCCCGCTCCCGCTCCGCCCGTCCCCTCCCCTCCCCATGCCCAGTTTTCTACGCTGTAGATAACGGTCACCCTACTTAGGATCCATTTAACTAGTCATGTGCGAATAATGGAGTTTGAGTTGGAATGAATTCGAAACGAGTAGTGGTTTTGGCCGAATATTCTCGAATCGAATATTGAATAGTTTATCCAAGCCTTTCGCTACTGTTGCACCATACTTGACAGAAAAACCAGCTGAACTCGTGCAAGTTGTTCCCGAGCTTCTACTTGTCCATTCATAAGATAATTTTAATGTAACCATATTTATGAACTGTGATTTCAGAAAGTCTGAGTGGATTTATAAATCTTGCTATATGCAAATATGATTTATTTAATACTGAATTTAAAAAAAAACGCAACAGATTCGCGAATGATGAACGCAGGTTGTCAAGGCATGTCTCCTACTCTTGCATAAGCAGTCACAGTTTAATTTTGAATATTTTACTGAAATGTTGATGACAACGATTTTCGAATTTTTTTCTTTAATACATTGGGCCTGCGCGTGCGATATCTCGTTATGGAAGTGTGATTTTCTCCCAAGCACGCGAATTCCGATATTCATACTTTTCCTAGTGTTGATTGCGGGAGGGTTTCCCCGTTGAGTGCGCTTCTCGCTGAACAACGGTGTACTGCGGAGAAGTAACACCCACAGAGCTCGCTTCCGCGGGTGTTGCTTCTCCGCAAGGCACCCAGTGCTTGGTAAGAAAAGCACTCAATGGGGCTAACCCGCCGAGATCAAAACTTTTGAGAAATACGAATATCGCAGTTCATCTAGAAGCGAATATCGAATAGTGCATTGTTCGAAACTACTATTAGAAATTTCGTATATTCGCACGACACTACATTTAACAGGTCTCCGGATAGTATAATCCTCGTATTTCAGATTCAAACAGTGGTAACGCATTCAAGCCATTCTTTGTACAGGTGTCTTTCGTAAGGTCACTTGCATCATAATCACTGCGAGAGGCCATGTTTATTTAAGCGTCTTTAGATGTGAGCGAATACTTCTGAGCTAAATCTTAATAACAGTCTCCACAAGCGCCCTGTAGCTGACGCTTTACAGCAATGCACACCGACATTGCGAAGAAACAGCCTTAACGAAGTTTCTGGGTTCCAAAAATCAAACCTGTGTTACCTGAAAAAAAAAAAATAAAAATAGGGGTGTGCGATTACTGTTGCGAATTGAATAGCAGAATACCACGTTTAGCTTCAGCACTGTAAGGAAGAAAGGCACAATATGGCGTGGCTTTCTCTTGCACTCGGTAATCTATAAATGACGCAGCACTTTTTAGACTTGAATACCTTTTGGCGTGCAGTGCCCCTAGTGAAAAAGCCAAGAAAGTCCTTTTTTTATTGAAATTGATGTTGCGGATGATTGGAGTTGGTGGAAAAACGTCGAAGTCGTCTTCCGCGTATATCCCCGTTTCTGCAGATCACCTTCAAGTACAGTTTGCGTAAGCTTCACAGGCTACCTGTAGTTCAGTTTCTTGCGTTTGTTTTTACGAACACCTGTTCCTACGAAGTATTAGGGAGCACTTACCGCAATGCATCGACGCAGTGCGGGAAAGCAACCTCGGGCGAATTTGCACGATGAAGGTATCGGTAAAATCAATCCTAGCGCATCCGTCCCAGCGCCCCTTGCAAATCGGTTTTGACTGCATGCGTCCCAGCGTCCCTCGCAAGTCGGTTTTGAGTGCAATTAACATTAGAGGCACTGACAGCTTAAGAAGCACGAGGCATGGCTTCGCAATTTGTTCTTCAGTTTTCTTGTCAACTAACACCGAAAACATATGGCCTGCGGTCCGATAATAAGAAGCTTAGAACACGCCATATCCTACATTTTTTTAAACTGTCTCTGACCATAGCCCTCTAAGAAAATATCAGAAAGTAAACCTCTTGAGACACGAGCAAAACCCTTATCATTGTCATTGAGTGCAAAGCTCAGGTTTGATTGTGATCATGTCATTAAATCACGCCTCACGTAGGGCCCCTCTTTCTTTGATGCGTATGGATCAGCCTTCCACCACGATACGGACACGCACCCCAAGCGAACAAGCCTGAGCTAACTTACTGGCCCGTTTGTTGTATGAAAACATGCAATTTGTTTGAAAAAAAATTCGGAGATTACCCCTAACTCACCACCTCCCCTAGGGCAGCTTTCATCGCAGTCCGAACCAACATTGCAAGAATGCACTCTTCACTTAACTTCTATAGTTTTGCACCGTTAGATATGCAACGTTATGGAATGGAGATGCAACATTCCCGCTTGCCCCATCCGCGCCTCTCCAGGGGGTCGGCTTTCACTTCAGAACGAAGTGGACTTGCAATAAGGCGGTCCTTACTAAGCTTTGTTTAAACATTAACCAGCTCCACCGAGAGACTTGATTATTCATTCAACCATTCGATGGCGATGCCCTCAAGGCAGATTCGCTTCGTGCAAATCCTATTTTCGCCGAAATCAAAACGAGCACTGCAAAAAGAAACAAAGTTCATCTAATTCGCGACCTTATAAGAATGCCACTAATCCGGTTAGACCGCAATGAAACGACGAAATCGTTCGTAATACACACACGACCCTCCCGCTGTACGCCGTTGGCTTCCCCGCACTCGACCGAAGCGTTGCGGGAAAGCAAGGTGCATAGTGGAAGGGGCGTGCGCGCTTGTTTTTACCTGGTGGCGTTGGCAGACGTATGATGCTTCTCGTCGCCGCTTTCCGTCGACGGAAGACGCGTTCCTGGTCGCGTGCTGTCGTCTGCCACGTCCGTGTCGAGACTTCACGCGAACTCAAAGGTGAAAGGTAGAAAGGCAGGCGACGGCGGCGCGGTGTCTCGATCGCCAAGGACGCAAGTACCTGGAGGATCGGCGATAAAAACAAAAAAACAAAAATAAAACTAACGTGGCTCGAGGAAGCTCGTAACGTCACGTCCACGTGATCGATTCGGACGGACGCCGGACACGTAGCGCCATCTGGTGGGGACGCGAGGAGGCGCGGGAGTGTGGAGCAACAAAAAAACCGCTACGGCCTTGTTATGTTCAGGGTTTGACACTTGCTTTAGTAGGCGAATCTTCGACCTTATTATCTAAAGATTCGACTCAGTTCGGTTTTTGAACAGTGTTGCCCGTTTTCTGCACAAAAATTAACCAATTTCTAAAAACAAATAATTTAGCGAAAAAAAAAGAAAACTCCGTTTTATTTTGTACACAACATAAATTCGAACACATCCGCTTTTGATGATTTTGTTCGTTTATATGTGAAAACCATACGCCCGCAAATATTGCCCCCCCTCCCCTCCCATAAACCACGTGACCCCCGATCGAGCCATTGGAAACACTCCTCTGTAATGCGGGCTCTCTCTACTCTCAATTCTAGGCACACTACAATTTCTGCGCATGCGCGCGATAGTCCAACTTTTGTCCAACTTCGCGGTTAGGGCTAAAAATGAAAATAGAAAAGAAAATTGATCCTCGGCCAGGTTCGCGACATCCCGAGTTGTGTATATGTATTGATTTTCTTTTGGGGGGAGGGCTGTTTTTGTTGACGGCTTCGCTTTCGAAAATGCGGAATTTCGTGCACGTCGAGGGACGGGGCTTGGTGGTGATGTATCGCGGTCTGTTAATGCCGTCCGAGTGGTGCGCGCGGGTTCGACGAACGAGATGTCAGCAACCTGCGCCACTTACCTTCAAACGATCGAGTGTCGAGCGACACGCCATTAACCTTCCTTTGCTTATTTATTATTATTTGCATACCTACATCGCCTGAGGAGGCATTATAGTAGAGAGGGGAACAGACATAAAATTTGTACACTACAAACACAAGGTGAAACACAATTATTCAAGAAGTAATACACAACGGTAGTTAGAAGTAACACTGAATCTTCTAAAAAAAAAACAGCTCTGACAATGCCGTTTTAACAATGTCACTTGGCAGGTTATTCCAATCGTCAATGGACCGCGGGAAAAAAAGTGCGTTTGAAAACATCAGTTCTGCACTTAAATGGACAATTTTTTTCTTGAATTATTTCTTCTTTCGGTTACATAGGCAGGCTCAAAAATATACTTGGACCTACAAATTGCGCTATTGTTGTAAAACACTTTATGTAACATTTTGAGACGGAGCAATTTCCGTCGTTGACTCAGAGGCATCCAATTTAGAGACGATTTAAGTTCAGTTATGCTAGCTCTGAAATTGTAATTACCCGTAACAAATCTCGCAGCACGATTCTGTACCTTTTCAATTTGATCTATAAGGTTCTGTGTGAACGGATCCCATATATCTCACTGGCGTAGTCGAGGACAGACCGCACATGAGAAGAATATAATGTCTCCTTCAAAGATGAGGGAGTCATCCTAAAATTACGTTTAACGAATCCCAGTGACCGGTTTGCTTTCGCTGTAATATAGTCAACATGTTTATTCCATCTTAAATCACACGAAAACATAACTCCCAAATATGTAGCCTCCGATGCCAGTTCAAGTAAAACACCACCGATACTGTATGATGAAGGAATAAAGTTAGTTTTTTCTAGTGAATCTAACGCTAATGCATTTAGATGCGTGTAGAGGCATGCGTCGTTTGAAACACCAGTCATCAATTTTATCTAAATCCCTTTGAAGAGCGAACACTTGAGCATCACAGGTCACATCACTGTACAAAATGCAATCGTCTGCATATAATCGAATATGTGAAAAGACGCCTTCAACTACATCATTAATATATGTTAAAAAAAGGAGAGTGCTAAGTACTGACTCCTGTGGGACTCCGGATGTTATTTCTATATAAGGGGACTGTAAACCGTTAATTAACAGGGACTGTTTTCTTGAATTTAGGTAATCGCCAATCCAACTGAAAATTTCCAAATCTAAGTTTAGTTTGTGAAGCTTGTTCATAAGAAGGGCACGAGGAACCATGTCGAAAGCCTTTTTGAAGTCCAGAAAAATACAGTCAACTTGTCGGCCCTTATCAAACAATTGTGAAATGTCGTGATAGAACTCGAGCAACTGCGTGGTACAAGAAAATCCTGCACGAAAACCGTGTTGAGACGGGCTAAAGAAATTTATAAGAGTAAGCTATTCCATTAGGTTAATGTAAATAATGTGCTCCGCTAGGTTTGCAGCACAGACTTGTCAGTGAAATGGGCCTGTAGTTTTGTACCAGATTTTTTGGGGGTCAGACTTGTGGACTGGGACCTGATTTGCAGATTTCCAGTCCAGAGGCAAGACGCCACGATTCAACGATACCGTAAACAAAATTACCAAGTAACTTGAAAGAACTTTACCAAAAGTCTTCAAGACAGCGTTAGGAATTCCATCGGGGCCAGATGCTGCGTCTTGTCTTATTTTCTTTAGAAGGTTGCAAACGCCGTGTGTGTCAAAATAGTCTAGAAGTTTTTGCAGGGACACAAGGGACATTTACAAGGGAGTAGACACGGACAAGCGCTTGTCCGTGTCTAATCCCTTGTGATTGTCCTTCTGTGTCCTCAAAAACTTCTAGACTGCATCATGAACCAACTAGGCTAACAAGCTTTAAGTGGTAAAAGAGATTTCAGACACAAAATCAGTAGAAACAGGTACTTCGAAATCGCATTAATTCCCCGTCACGATATCCGAGAAAACAGACTTGAAGTAATCATTGAAACTGGCAGCCTTTAAAGTGCCATCCTTTAAAAGGCTACCCTCGACCAATGGGGGGGGGGGGGGTATTCTTACGATATATTTTTTATTAGAGCGAATGAGCTTCCAGAATTCCTTCGGCTTTTGCCTGAGTTTCACATTTAGTGTTGAAAAGTAGTTTGCCCGGGACAAAGTGATGGCACGTTTAAGGGCGACACCTATCGCCTATAGTTTATTATATGATGCAGAATCATTACAAGCTCGGTATTGAGTTGTTTTTTTTCCCCGTTGGCGTGAAGCGTATACAGAGCCGCGCCGGGCGAAAGTCAGTGTGCAGACAGTGGAGTTTTAGGGAACCGTTTTCTCCCATCCGTTACGGTTCGATGGGCCCTCCGGCACGAACTGCGCATGCGCTACCGTGCAAGACTCGCACATGCGCAGTTCGTGCCGGAAGGCCCATCTCCCTTAGTTTTAGGGTACCGTGCAAACACGGTCCCCTAAAACTCCCTTTACTGTTTGAGACGTGTTTTTTCCTCGTATGAGTGTCGTCCCAGATTTGTCACACAAACACTGCCTCCAGAAACGTTGGAAGCTTGTACGTAAAAGTAAACGTGCTTCGAACAGGCCTGGGACGTGTCCGCAGATCATGTTGTCATCGCGGCTGCAGCGAACAGCTTGTCTTCTGTATGACGTATGAGGGGTGGGATTGCAGCCTTGGGGGGACTGTGACAGGTGCCACAATATGGTAGAGCTCTCACCGAATTACGCTACGTAAATGCGATTAACTCGTTGATTAATGGCCCTATCATCCGGTGTATAAATCAGTTTTTATTTTATCAACGTTTTCGTCGGTGCGCTTATACACCAGTGCGACTTATACGCATCCTTCTTTTTGTTTTTTGTTTTTCACATAAAGCAGGGGTGGTTAAATTGCGGCTCTCGAGCCTCATCCGGCTCTTCTGAGGCCCAATTAAGTGCTGCGGCTCGCAACTCCGTATAAAATTGCCTCCCCCCCCCCCGCCTCGCAAGATCATAAGGAAAGACATAGAAATAAAGGCAGCTTGCGTTTTGTGAACTTTGTGCCATCATTAGCACATCGGACAATGCACTCGTTTTATTAAGGGGGACTCTCAACGGGGAAACATAGTGAGCAATCGCTTTATGAGTGGAATTCGCCGTGGTCCCCAACTAAGCGGGGAAAAAACTGAAAAAGTGCCACGCTCTCTTTTTATTGCGGCTCTTCACTTAAAATGGTGCCTCTTTATGGCTTTTTGACTGTGTCCGACTATTCACCCCTGGCATAAAGCTTAACTGCGGAAATTTTCCTGGGATGTTATATCTCTCGTTTGCTCCGTTGACGAGAATATTGAGACTTGCTCTCGCTTGCGCATATATTGCGATCATAGTACATATATATACTGGCTTTTCAACGCAGTTTCGCCGGGCCGACCGTACAAGCTCAGGATGCGGCCGTAAGGACTAACACATTTGTCAAGCCTCGAAAAATTCGAATTTCAAACGCACATACCTGAAATTGGGCCTCCCCAATTTATGGTAAATCAAACGTCCCAAAGACCTACGATATTTTGAATGCGTTAATATTCATTGCTCTGGTGATTGCAGCCGTTTCCCGTGTGAACGGTCGTGGTTTGGACTGGACTGGCTTCGTGAGGCCGCGGCGCGGTTCCCGTCGTGCTCTCTGTTCGTTCGTTCGTTACGTGTACTTTCCCTCTTGCAAGAGAGAAACAGTCTTCTGGCACGCTGCCAATGTCACGCCGCGGGAGCGGGAGAGAAGGGGATCGAGCGGCCGTGGTGGTGGCACAAAGAACGCGACAACGTAAATCCGAGACGCAGCGACGACGCCGTCTGCGCAAAACCGCCGCCACCCGAAAAAAAAATTTTTTTTTAAAGACAACAGTGTATGCGCACCGTAGGTGGTGATCGAGGGAAGCTGTGGTGTCTGCATCCGAGACTACCGACGCCCGGAAGAGCAGACTGGCTCTCCGAACGCAACAGTATGCGGACTGTTGAGTGATTATGATTGCCATCATTCGTTGAGTCAAAACCCCCGAGCTAAATGCTAGCACATGTCGTCGAGAATCAGCGTAGCAACAGCAGCGATTTCGACATCAATTCTTTTTTAACTTCGACATGCATAACATAATTAGTGGGTAGCAGTTGATATCTCACAAAAGTTACTGCCGTATCGCCATCTTGGTGGTTTCATCTAATAGCCAACAAGCTGGGAGCTGTTGCTAAGTCAGTCTCTGGAAAAGTAGAGCTCACGAAGCGTAAAGATGGAAATTTAATGACATACTTCTTATAGTTTTGGAGCCTGGTACGTGTCTCCGACTGGTGTGTTTAGCGTCCCATTCCGCCCCTGCATCGGAAGGGGTTCCGAAGTGGCAACAAACGACATCACAGAAGTCGGAGTGTCCTGCTGTCGGATGTCGCGTTCCTGGCGGTTAGTCGCACAAGTTCCGGCAAAATGCACGAGCGAACGCGAGTGTCGCTGTCGTCGCGGCGTCCCAACTCTTGGCTTTTGAAGCTTCCGTGGACTGTCAACCTGGAGAGCGACACGCAGCGGAACAGGCGTCACCCGTGTCCACCACCGCTCCTGCGACACCGCCAGGGTCGCTGCCGGCGATAGCGTGTGACTCTATGACGTCATCAGGCGGATATTCAGGATTCGCTTATTTTGGGAGCGGTAAACACACCGGTAGGGGACACCCGAGCATCTAATTATAATTCGATATGCCAATTATAGGAACGTAATTATAATAAGATTCGTATGAGATTGTGGTTTTCGCCGATGAGAACACCGAAGGACGAATCAGAAAGGCAGAAATGTGAACATATTGAGACGCGCCATACGGTTGCAAACTGCCATTGACTATACGAGGTAATTCATTAGCCAACTTGGGGTCTGTGTCAGCGCTCCGGTAGAATTAGTCGAGAAGGGACGGCACCGTGGCCAATTACACTCGTTCCGTTTGACCTGTGGAATACATATTTTGAGTTCATTTATCCATGCCCACCTACAGATGCCTTCTCGGTGGTGCATCGCAACAAAGACAAAAAGAAACACAGACACACACACAAACACGCACGCACGCACGCGCACGCACGCACTCACGCACGCACGGACGCACGCACGCACGGACGCACGCACGCACACATACACACACAACAAATATTCTAGCGTTATACATACAAAATACCGAATTTAAAAAAAACATCGCATCCTAACATACTCTCTGACATTACAGGGTTTTTAACATAGCTTAAAGGCATGAACATGTGATTTGAATGTGGCAAAATACAAAACTTCCGTTCGGGTGACAGGCGAGAGCTGGGAGCGCCCACCAACACAAAACAGTTCCACTAACCTCAAAAAAGCAAGAAGAAAAAAAAAAACACGGTGTATGGCAAACTCAAGAATGACAGTTTGTCGTTTAAAAGTTTTTTTGCAAAAGTAACAAATAATGAATATCGTTTTTTTCGGAAGGTTCACCTAAACTGTAAGTTCGGAGTATGAAACACGGAGCGTCGGAGTAGGAGTAAAGGAGTGCGAACCTAAAACGCATAGCGCGTTTACACTTGCGTATCCGGGGTGGGTCCGCGCAGGCGGAAAGTGGATTTTGGAGCCGGGTAGCGAAATCGACTTGTGCCTGGCGGAAAATCTGTATATGGATCCCGGACCAGGGGCGGATCCAAGGGGGGGGGGGGGGCGGCCGCCACCCGCCCAAACAAAGTCGACCCCCCCCTTTCCCCTTCTCGGAAAGCAATTTGACATGGGTGGACCCCCCCCCCCCCCTGGTGCACAAAGAAGAATGGGATATAACTAGGGTGTGTACTTTCCAGTGTTTATTTGTGGGAAAAATCGGCGGATGTTTTTCGGTGTTTATTTATTTTCAAAACACCGGTGTATTTCGGTGGGACGTCTCACGACGAGACAAAAATCGGTGATTATCGGTGCAAAAAAAAAATGCGATTGATCACAGACAGAGAGTTCCAACTTTATTCACATATTTCATACACTTATTCTCGAGGAAGCATCTATTTCTCACGCTTGGTTATTATAGTAGATGCAAGCATACTTCGAGAGGCTTGCATCCGTCATGGCACCACGTTCCTTGCGGATCACAACCCGCAATTTTGAAAACGCAAGCTCCACATTAGGGCTGGACACAGAAAATCCCAATATGTCCAGCGAGGCTTGGGACAGTAGTGTCCCGTCAGGTAAATGAAGTTTCCACAATAACACTGGATCAACGGTGCTAGTCACAGCCTACTGGCGGTAACAAAGAAACTCTGATTCTAGGTCACTCAGCTTGCGCTCGTCTCGGAGGACCAGCCGATAGATACTTTCATAAGGCACAAATCCCTCTGGCAGCTCCACTTTTTTCCACGGATTAACAATTTGCACGTGGAACCAGAACGACGCTTCATCCATGAAATCTAAGTCGCCAGAGATGTTTCGGGAAATAGTCCTAAACCACCCATAACGGAACGTGAGAGCGTACCCTCCACTGCGTTAATTTTTCCACAAAAGGGGGCTATGGGAGACACAATGGGGGAAAGACGTGTGAGAGCTAAGCTTCCACTGCGTTAACTAGACGCTTTTGACCCCCAGAAAGGAGGACGGACTGACGCCACGTGCTAGGCCATGTATAGACACTGGAAGAATGCAGGATCCACGAGATAACACGTTTGACGAACCTCTACGGGGAAAGGATTTCGCTAGGTCGGTGTTTTTCGACCGGTGTTTTTCGGTTTAAACCAGGGCGAAAATATCCAACCACCGGTGTTTTTCGGTTTTAACCGATTTTCTATTTTCGTCACCGACGGATGTTTATCGGTGTTTTTTGGTTAAAAGCGGAAAATACACACCCTAGATATAACATCATTACAAATTTTCCGCCTACCCCCCCCCCAAACCGGAGTTCTGGATCCGCCTCTGTCCCGGACTGATTCAGATTTTTCGCCACCGGGCTTCAAAATCCACTTTGCACATGCGCGAATCCGCCCGCGGATCCGCAAGTGTAAACAAGCCATTGAGCTGTCCGCGGCTACAGACCACGGACGTGACGCAATCTAGACCAAACAAGGAGCGTCCAAAGCGCGACGTCACGACGTTCCTCATCTTTCTGTACCTGTTCGACCATCGGCTAACCTTTCGACCTTTCCATCGCTTAGCACTCGGGCGAAAAAATGGCGAGTCACGGAGCTGTGGACGCACGCGCAGCGTCTGATATACCGCACAACAAAGCAACAGCGCATGCGCAGAAGGCGTTCCACAGCCCAGCAGTCAAAGATGGCAGCGCGCAGAAGGTGAAGGTCTATTGACCTGTATAGCTCTCAAGTTCGAAGCAACGCGCCTTGCGAGCAACTTCGAATATTTTTAGGTCGCATTTCTGTTGTGCGTCGCGTTGTATCCTTTCAGAGTGTTAACAAAGCCTTGAGTGCCCGTTTGCAGACGCTGACAGACGCATGCGGAGCGCAAATTCGTCTGCTTTGTTCGCTGGGGTTGTGGTGACGTCAGAATGACGCCGGGCTCTGATTGGCTCTGACTCAAGGAGAGTGGGTAGACCTCAAAGCAAGTTGCCTCGAGGTCTACCCACTATCCTTCAGTCAGAACCAATCAGAGCTCGGCGTCATTCTGACGTCACCACAACCCCAGCGAACGAAGCAGACGAACTTTCGCTCCGCATAGTTTACGCCCGTGGATCGTGCATGATAGAGACGCCAGAACGCCGCCTCACCTCAGCATTACATGGTCGCGTCTCGGAGACGCTAGTGGGGGCGCCTCTTTGTGGTTGCGTCTCGTGGAAGCCACAGCGCCCCCTGGCCGAGAGGAACAGGACTGTATATACTTCGATTTAAATCGTGATTTAAATCGGACCAGTTTTACCATGATCAATTTAATCAAAACTTTCCCGCAAAAAAAAATACACAAAATCTTTTTTATTTTTTATTTGCTTATCATTTAACGGTTTATATGTGAATTTTTTTAAATCAAATAAATATCTACCAAGAAAACTTATATAGGGCTCAAGACGAGCAGAAAGAAGTGCTCTTCCGAGCAAATCGGAACATTGAACTTGATTTCTACATTCTAGATCGTTCGCCAGCTATGTAACGTCCTATTATTACAAAATCAAAACACAAAAGAAACAAGAATTAAAAAAAGTAATATCCCTTTGCACTCAATTCAGAACGCGAGTGAAAAATCGAATAAAGCTTTTTATCTAATCTAAAAATATATGACGTTTCTTTTTTTTAGTGTGACGGAGATTACACTGACAAAAAAGTCGTTTAAACTGTACTTTAGAGTTACAATGTTTTTTTCTTCCCTATTGTTATCAGTGATGGGTCGAATTCATCGATCGCATCTGCCATGTTAAGAAAAATACATGGAATAGTAAATAAGTACCATTTTCTAGCTACACTGATTTAAATATCAAACTATTCTTAGTTAAATCAAGTAAATCTGACTTAAATCGAATAAGTCAGATTAAATAAAGCAACGAAAAGAACAAGCGTAACCAACGAAGTATAGAGTCCAGAATATAATGCTCGGATATGCCATCTTGCTCAATAAAACAAAAATTGTTTTTTTTTTTGTTTACGATAATTTTTTGTGCGACTGGGAACTAACGGTACCTGGTTATATTTTATAATGTTCCCCTTTCCGCAACACTGCGGTACATTATACGTAGCGTTTAATGCTCCGAATTCTCAGGGGGGGGGGGGGAGAGACTTATATTCTAGAATTACTGTCTGTCGTCGTGTACGGATGCCGAGAAAACCGAGCCACGTAGCGAACATTAAGCGATATAATATTTGAGGTCCCTCCGTGTAACGAGCAGCCTTTATAGGTTCTACCGCAGAGCGTCCTATATTGCAGCGCTGGGGAGGGGGAGGGGGGGGGGAGCATTCCGGACCATAAACCGAACGCAAGCAGAGCAAACCCGGGATCCGATTCATCGCGTACAACCGAATCCAGGCGGACGCATAAAAATAAGGGGGTTTCTTCTAAAAGCGAAGCTCGAACGAGAAGTAAACACACGCAAAAGAGACGCGAAATATATACCGAAGAGGAATAAATAATGCTGCTACTACTACTAATAATAATAAAAATTTCGAGACGCCAGCGCTGTCCGGCCCCGGGAACCGCCGCGTCTCGAGATGTCTCGCCGTCGGCAAGTCGTCGATTCCGGGACGGGACAGTTTGGAGCCGCGTCTCGCGCGCATGCGCGGAAGAGGATGAACTCCTCTTGCATCTTCCTCGTCTCTCCCCATCCTCCTCCGCGTCCCGGGCTGTCTGGGAACTGCGGGACTCGACGGCGGACGCGTCGCTTTAAGGCTACACCTTCGGGCTCGTTCAGTGATTGCCGGTGAGATTTCTTGACGTTTGTGCCGGTCTCTGTGTGGAGCATCGGGGTTATTGAGAGACGGGTATGCGAGCGAATCTAAAAGCATTTTATTTTCAAACTTTTTTCTTCTTAATCCGTCGGATTGTTCGTAGATTAATTACCGAAGATGCCATATACTATAACACCCGTTTGTGTTTCTTTTTGTAAATAATATTTTTAAGCTGCGTTGTACTACTTATACCCTCTATCTCTACCATCTCTCCTTGCTTGGTATTTGTCCATATTTTTTTATATTTGTTACAACGTAGCATAGTTCCATTAAATGAGCTTGTTTATCTCGTTGTTTTTAATACGCACCTGTCGTGTACCGAGTTAGCCATATTTTAAATGTAAACAAAACAGATAGGATATCGCATGCTGGCGGTGCACGCATGCGCTGTACAGATTAGGATTTGTGTCCAGGCTAGACAGGTGTGCATTGTGAGATGTGTGCTACGCGATGACCCGTGGGACGTACATATATGCGCGTGTGCTACAGGGGGTCAGTCAGCCTGAACTATTTTTGGAGGTAAACAAATCACGGCAGCGCCAAATCTAAAAGGATCTGTTGTAGGTCTTAATTCGAAATAGGGAGCGTAAAACACACGGGTAAATTTGAGGGAAAGGGGTAGTAGTAACTCGTGGTCGAGATAGATAAGACGGGTTGCTATTCAGAGCTAAACGAAAACCAAACCGGCGTTGTTGTTGTGGTAATTGTTGTTGTTCAGCAAATTTCTTGTCCAAGCCATTGTCTTAACATTTTCCTTGTGTCAGCTTAACACAAGTGACCACGATTGCATCGCCACGGCTAGGACGAAAATAATTTTTGCCTTTAACATTTTGTTTACTTTTTCAGCGGTTGTTTAACGAAAAAGAAGAAAGGACACAGGAGGCTGTGCGAGGAATGAAGTCGAATATAATCAAGTGAGTGTCTAGAGACAAAGTGGATTAAAAATATATCGTTATTACCGCGCGTCTTTTGTCGTTCTGCGATAAGATCCTGAAATTTGTTGTGACTCTTACGTTCTTTCCTTGGGGAAAGCAAGGCGAGGGGGAGCATTGATTACCACATCCTCATCACGTAGCACTGTGTAATACGAGGCATGTATCAGTTATTTCGCGCAATCAGCTATCTTACAACATCAGTTACCTTGTAACATCAGCTGCCTTGCAACATCATTATTATTGCAACTTCAGTTATTTTGTCAGAGTGACTCGCCTAGAAGCGAATTTACGGTTTTGACTCAGTAAGAAAAAAAAAGGTCCAGTTGCTGAATATCCGGATCCCACAATGGAGTCATTACAAGAATAACTGAAATACTTCTGAGTTACTTTAGCGATCGTTCTCAGAGAGTTACAGAAGTTGCTTTATTTTTTAGAAGTTTCGTAGCTCGACACTTTCAGGTTACAACAACATTTCGGTCAACGTGACTGGAGCTTAGATATATTTTTAGCACTTCTTAACGTCTTCGTTTATAGTTACTTCCTTAAATAATGTTTCCGAATGTACAATTTTATAACTTTGTTTAGTCTCAATCTCAGCGTTTTCCTGCCAGATGTGGCGAGAAAAGCCTGAATTCGTGTATTATATAGCAGTTTCATTTCCCGGCTAAATATGGGGTGGGGGCGGTTCCGGCTAAATTGAGTTAAACTGTGGACGCAAATTCGCTAAATTTAGCTGAGTTTAGTGCGACTCCCGAGCGCAGCTCCAAACCCTGCACATTTTGTGTCACTGGATCCACTAATCTCTGAGCATGGCGCACGCGCAGAAACCGGGTTTTCATGAGGTGAGGCATCTGCGCATGCGCTGTGCGCAGTGACGTCAGCGCAGTGGCGTCAGAGAGTTGAGTTGGTCTATATGGGGCTGGATGGAGCATATATCTGCTCTCCGAGTCTGGCTCAGATGGAGCCACCGGAAGTTCTATACTTGTTCCGGAAGTCAGGCCGTCTGCTGTGCTTCCTATGAGTGCATTCAGGCGATGTTTTGGTCCACGCTTTCTTGTGTCTCTTGAGTGGGTTTCAATATTCCCGTTTTAAATTAAACCCCGAGAATGAGGCATATGCACACTTGATCAACTAGAATCTCAAACTGTTCACATTGAATGGCTTCCCAAAAGTCTTCTAGGGTCCGCATGCACTGTTACTGCGCAACAAGCAGGCTCTCTTGAGGTGGCGAGAAAAAATCCAGCGTCATGAACGCTGTTTGAACCGGCACTCGGAAGGGTTGTTCACTTCCGGGACAAGCCGCTTACTTCCGGTGGCTTCATACCTGTTTGCTCAATGCGCTATTCAGCCCCCTATCGTGGAGATCAGTGTCTGGACTTTACCTGCTGGATCAAGAGATTAAGGCTCTTTATTTTGTAGTTCGCCTTCTTTTGTCTCGTTGTATTTCGCCCTCCTCCCCCTTATTAGGGCTTTTGTATTTGGGTGCTTAGATATTATCCTGATTTGATGTGCCGAAAACTGACGAGAACGGACGCAACCATCACAGCTTCCTGCTGCTGTACTGCGGCTGCGTGCTGGCGGCCATCAGCCCGCACAAGTCAAGCCGTCGCTTTCCCTTTCCACTCCGAGACATTTCGGACGCCGTAGGTAAGCTTCACGAAACGACACCAAGCGTTCCTTAAAATAACTTTAGAAGGATGGACACCAGGGCTAATTTGTAGTTTGCATTTAGACAACTGTCGGATCAAGAAAAGAAAAAAGAAGTTTTGCGCATTGCTCATACACTGCGCGAAGTTGTGCTTGCAAGGTTTAGTTGCCCTGAAGAAAAATTGGGTGGGTTGTGGGGATATTTATACAGCGTGTAGTTGGTCATCCATTTCAAAGTTGCGACGAGTCACTCGCTGTAGATGAGCAATTTAGCCAGTGCGGTACAACCGCTAGCCTGGGGTCTTTAACGTGCACCACGCAGTAGTGATACACGACCGCACGCCGGTACGATGCTCATCCAGATCGAAACGGGCAGGGGTGGGGATTGAACCCAGGATCCCTGGGTTCTGCCCAGAAGAAGAAATGATACTGAGGAGTTTGAAACGTGATATGTGTATGTCTTGGTAAAAAACATATAGTAGCTAATCTGAAATGAACCTACATATGTTTAGTTCACTACATAAGATGACCAAATCAATAATGCTGCGCAAGAATCTTTTTTTTTTTACTGCGGTTCTTGAGGCGAACACGAGAATCGCCGACAGAGTTTTGTTGTTTTCAAAGAACTGCGACTCAACACGTCAAAAACTATTGTCACTGACAGGGCTAGAACGGCAGGGAGGTTTTTCCAGGTGTCCTGTCTCGAGCGCTGGCTTAGTCCTATACCTTCGAGAATTTCGTTAGGAATTCCACTGATCGTCGGATAGCAGAGCCACATGTTGTGCAGTAAAGAGGAACATCCTCACTCTTCTTCACTAATTAATTTTTGCGAATGGCTACATACACACTTAACGGGTTTTCACCTTTATTTGCGTAAGACAGGCGTAACCCTAATCACTTTTTTAAAATTTGGGCACGCTTTGTCTAGAGGTTGTAACGGCTGCACTGCTAGGTTCTGAAAGGTGCGAAGCAGTCATTGCAGCTTTCACGGAAAGTGTACTTCAGAACAACACTTGTTTTAAAGGTGCTAGAAACTAAACATTTCGGAAGAGTGTTTGAATTTACAACTTTTGGAAATAGTTTTTTTTTTATGGTGGGTGAAAAAAACATTGGGATTTACAGTTTCGTAAAATTGTATTTGATATTTCACTTTTGGGAAGAGTACAAAAGCGGTGAGAATAGAACAGAATAGAATAGTTTATTTCAGACATACATGTGTTTGGGGCTCTGCAGCAAAAGAAGGCGAAACGCCTTCAAACGTGGCCACCAGCCCCCCCCCCCCCCCCGTATTAGTCAACAGAAACACATACAATAATAAAGCAACAAAATTGAAATAAACATATACATCTATGAACCATTCAAATCAAAATCATCCATATAAACATATGAACATAATAAATACGTCACAGTAAAACCAAGAAATTGAAACAAACAAAACAAAAAAATCATGCAGCAAAAACAAGGAAAAAATGCATTCATTGACATTAACATCGTCATTATCAACAATATCATCCAACGCACGTGTGACATTAACATATCACAACACTTCTTTACATCATGAAAAGAGCCTTCCTTTCATATTAAAGACACTATATTTGCAATAATCACACAGAAAAGTTATATTCTCTTACAATAATCTAAGGTAGGTGATCAGCTTCAAAGAAATATGTTTTGACCTTTTCCTGAACGTGTGAGTTGTTCTACACTGCTGTGCTATTTGTACAATGCTTGGGTGTTTATTTAGTAGGTTAGGAATTCGGTAATCTAGTTTTGAGTTCCATAGTTAGTTTTTGAGCTCCGTACCAATTATACAAAACCTTTGGTTTTGTATAATTAGTACACCTGAGATCGTATTCCGCAGGTTTATGAAGATAAGTATCGAAGAAATATGTCTCATTATGTTTTATCTGATCAAAAATTATGATCACCAAGGGTGTAATGCTTGATTCGGGAAGGATGTCTAAAATGGCAGTTTTGCGAAGACCCTTTCAGAAGTCCATGTGCACCTCTAGGAAGTGTCCTAAAAATGAGTGGCTTGGGGAACAATTTCAAAATTATTCGAAATTACATTTGGGAAAAAATGTTAGAAAACTTTTGCGATGACCTCTTAAAGAACGAATGAATAAATGAATTAATGAACGAATGAATGAATGAATGAATGAATGAATGAATGAATGAATGAATGAATGAATGAATGAATGAATGAATGAATGAATGAATGCTTTATTTCCTTCCTTTTACAAGAAAGATGGCAACTAGGAAAAAAGCTGCCACAAGAGCAACTTGTCGGGACCCTAGCTTCAAAGTGGCAGCTGTCAACATTCTGTAGCTGTTGAACGATGGTTTGAAGTAACATTTTTTAGGTGAAAAGGTGTAGAAAAGTTGTGCAATGAAATTTTTGGAACGCGCGTTTTAAATTGCACCTTCAGGAGAAGGGTGTTTGAAATCATTGCTCTCGAAAAACTTTTTACAACACCAATTGAAGGCGCTGAACACTTTACAAGCAGCGCTGCATCCATTAATGCCTCTGACTTTGCGACGGCAAACCGCGGTGGACATTTGATGCTTTTTACTACCTTTTAAAAGTTAACGCGTATTAGTCGGCGCTATTAAAATATAACCGTCTTTGGCACGGATCTTAGACTGGTCACGTGACACTTCTATTTCGGCGCGTGAAATTATTAATCACCAGTCACACTGCTCTCATATAATCAAACAAAGAAATGGTCTGCAAACATGATGACAAAATTATCTGCGTTCGCGTCTGAAGCATGATCGAAGCTCGTGTGCTTCATACATACGCATGCATGCTCCGAAGCTGTCTGAAGACAGTTTTAGTTTGGACCAAAGTGACAACACAGTCATACAAGGAAGAAACACGCCCTAGACCATTGGTTCTCAACCATCGATGTTTCGCGGACCCCTTGTGGATCGGCGGAGATGATGGGAGGACCCCGTTCGTGGTGAGGGAAGGAGAAAAGATACGTTAAATGTAGTAACTATTGAATAAATGGGTATAAATAAGGGCTAGTGTGAAGTAGACGTCTATTATTGACATACACAGAGAAACCCGCCCGAAAAATTAAACATTTCTTTTCGACCTGAGAAAAGACAACTTTCATGGCCGGGCTTGACTGATGAGGCAGGGCTTCGCGGATCCTTAGAGTGCCTACGCGGGCCCCAAAGGGTCCGCGGACCCCTATTTGAGAACCGCTGCTCTAGACAATGCTCTATTGGGTTCGGTCGCCACGGGCCATGCAGGCTATCCGGCGGCCGAGGTAGACCTTCTGCGCCGCGTTCGGCCCGGCGTCGGCTCCAGGGCCGAGGGCATCCAGTTTCGCGGCTGGAGACCCCGAGTCCGGTCCGTCGCTGTCCCTCGAGTTTGGACCCAGGGCCGACGTTAGGTTCCCGTACCGCCTCGTCCTCCCATCGGTGCTCTTCAGGGACTTCGCCCTCCACGTAAGTGCGGCGTTCCCGCCAGGCTGTCAGACGTACAAGCAAGGTAGAGTGGGACAGCGCAGAGGGGAAGATGAAGGTGGTCTCGAGACTGTGGTTGAGGTGTTGCGACCGTCCTGACAGCTAGTGACAGCTGGTGCGCCGAAGCTTCCACTGGCCGTTTGGAGATGGTCGGTGCACGTACGTACATCGCTCGGAGTTGCCAGTAAGCAATAGACGCGATGTTCGGCTTTTGACTGCTGAAGAGTGCAAGACGGAAAGCCATGACGCTTTGCTCATTGGAAACGTGCGCAAGGTCATCGAATTGAAGCTGGTAGCTATGGAAATCTGCTATTCTCATCCACTACAACTGCAGAACCACTGTCCCGGAAGGATCTGACCAAGCTATTCTTTTTCCTCGAACCACGAAAAGTGCTGACGAGTTCTGTCGCAGGCGGTGTTCCGGCCATACCGGGCGGGTCGAGACCTGCCAGAAGAGGTTGGCTTCGCCCGAGGCTTGAGCCGAGCCGAGCACGAAGCCGACGAAGAGTTCCTGTTTGCGGTGCTGAATCCATCCGAGACGGTGGTGCAGCTTGGCCTTGCCCTTGGAGACGGGGACTCCAGGGTGACGCTGTATTACACGGACGTGTCCATGCACCTGACCTCTCAGCGTCTGGCGTCCTTCCGGCTACCTCCTCAAGCTACGGGCAGTCACGGCTGGCTGCGGTGAGTTATGATTCTTATGGTACTGGTGATGATGTTAATGATAGTCGTGATGATGATGCTCCTGCTGCTGCTGCTGATGATGAGTCATGATGACAACGATGGTGGCGGGAATGGTTGGCTTCGATGATATATGAACTTTACGATGCTGATACCGATGACAATAATGATGCCGATGGTAATGCTGTTTTTGATGATGATAGTGATGATGATGGTGACGATGATAACTGGTGGTGGTGGAAATGGTAATTTAATAATGTTATGATGCTGATGACGATAATGATGCTGAAGATTATGCTGATAATGATGATGATGGTGGTAGTGATAATAGTAGTGGTGATCTCAGCTTTTTTGTTTTTTTGCAGCAAGGTTTCTAAAGGCTAAAGAGCGTCCGTTCGAGGAGACTAAAAATAACTGTGTCATGGTGACTTATTTGATTGCTTATTTGCTTTGCCGCCACCGCAGTTCCTGTTCGATGCAGGACGAACGCAAACGCACAGAGCTAAAAATGCGACGTCAGGACGCATCCTTCGCGTTTGGTTGGATCAGTTGACAGTATAAGAAGCGCAGAAAAACAGGAAAACAATTCTAAGATCTAGCGCTTACCAAATAGCTCGATCGACCCCAGCGACTCGTGCCTCGTAGGTTTTGTTTTTCGCTCTGCGAGATTCCGTGTGCATTGCCTCATGGAGCACGAGTGCCATGACTTCGTTAAGCCGAGGTCACGCACTGCTAATACGTCCTACAAAGAACATTCTGCAGACAATCTCTGGGGCGTGTTCCTTCCTTCTGTGACGGACCTGTCACGGCGGTCACACAAAGACTGTCTGCAAACGTGTTAAAAGCATACATGCGTATGATGCAAACCTGCTTGCCGAGAGTAGGTCGTCTGCTTCTTGCGTAGTAGTTGCGGTGACGTCAGAAAGACGCCGAGCCCTGATTGGCTTTGATTGAAAAGATAGTGGGTAGACCTGAATGCTAAATGCCTTGAACTATACCCACTATTTCTTTTCAATCAGCCAATAAGAGCTTGGCCTCTTTCTGACATCATCGCAAGTCTTCTGCAAGAAGCAGACGAACTTGCGCTCCGCATTCAGGCGCGTCTGCAGATAATCCTGTCGTGACGTCTGCGACGAACACCGGTGTCTTTTGCACGACGTGGAAGCGGTCCGACTGCGGCTTGGCGTTTGCAGACTGAGCGTGACGGCGACCGGCAACGAGGTGAGCCTCCAGCTGCTCAACTGCACCACCCTGGAAGACGTGCGGCTGGCTCAGCACGTGACCCGGATCCCCAAGGAGCTCGCTTTCGACGGGGCCTCCACTTTGTACCTGGCGCAGGCTGGGACCCATTCTCGGCGGACGCTTCGTGGTGAGCGAGAGCGACGCGCATGGTGTTACCGGACATTAAAGAAAAAGTCGGCGAGGAAATCCGGCAGCCGTGATTGACCGGCGCCGCGCTCGACCTTCGCGGCGGTCGAATCCCTCGCCAACTTTCTTCGCCAGGCGTCCAGGTTAGAGCCCCTGGTTGGTGGTGGCAAAGCTCCTCTGTGCGATGCGTATTACTTCACTGCCAGAACCGATTACCAAACTTGAAAGGGGACGGAACAAGAGCGACCTGAATGCAAGCCTCTAGAGCCAGTGAACGCCAAACGACAACTTTCCTGGACACCCTTTCCTTTTTTCTTTTTTTTTCCTCAAGGCTTGCGTTTGCTTAGGACTGAATTCTTGCGATCTCTTACGACGAGAGAACACACTGACACGCCGGCGCCATCTCACAGTACCGTTTGCTTACGTTTTCTTACGTTACGGGAGCTTACGTACGCTTACGTCGAGAGTCACTTGGACATCCGCGCTTCGTATAAACCGCGGCAACCAACTCAAGGAGTCATAGCTTCGCACGCGACATTCAAAGCGTGGATGTTTCGGGGACTTATAACGTAACGTGAGAAAACGTAAGCAAACGTTGCTAAGTGAACGGCGGCTTTGATTGGTAGTACTGGGGGCGGTGACTGGCGCCATCTGTCGTCCTGGACTGCCTAAGCGCCAGTCAAGATAGCCATCTCGGCTGTCTCGGAGAGTCGGGAACACAACCGTACAGCCGGGCAACGCGCGACGCGCGTTCTAAAACGCGGGACGCCACACGGCTATGGGCCTGTTGCACTCGGCCAGGGGCGCGCGAGCGCGTCCACGAAACGCGACCGGCTAATATCGGCCTTGGCGTCTGCAAGACGCGACCACAAAGGCGGCGTTGTGGCGTTCGATCATGCACATGCATAGCCTCCTCTATACTCACAAAGCCTGGCAGTTCGACGACGGAGCCATAGAGTGCCCGGTCGCAGATTTGGAGCGCGAGGATCTGCTAGCACACAGCATCAAAGAGCCATTGCTCGGGGAACCATGGACGTCAGCGCACAGATTTTGCAGCGGCGAGATCCTGGAACACACTTGTTCGCTGGGGAGAAGTGTGTTTCGGCGTCTCGCCGGTGCGGGGACGCCAGTCACGTGGCTCTCCTCTCATCCGTTGTCTGCCGCTCCACCTTTTCCATTTCGGCGGCCGCTTCTCGTGGCGATCTGCCAGGCTTTGTCAGTATATAGGAGGGTATGGCGCGAGCCACATTTGAGAAGCTAGCGTCTGTCAAGACCGGTCTGCTTGTGTGCGTAAAAAATAAAATAAAATAACAAAATTCTACAGCTTGTGGCCTTTAGCGTCCCATCGAAGCGCTAAGAAGGCATTTCATTGAGCTGTTTTGTTTGTTGTTGTTGTGTGTTGTTTTTTTTTCGTATCGCCTTTCAGCAAAGCGAGGGAGCGTAAGAAACGGACAATCGAAACGCGACCCAAAAATATTCGAATTTGCTCGCGAGGGCGCTGCTCAAAACGTGAGAGCTACAGGATCCAAGGGGCAGGATACCTTCTGCAGCATGCATTCAGTATCACAGACCTTGTTCTTCTCGACAGTAACGAGTAAAAAGAAGCACCAGCGATGATGTCACGTGCAAACATGCATTGAGAGGGGTGAGCAGCAAGCGCGACCATTTGCTGTATTACCCAAGCATCAAGGAGAATGCAGGGATTGGTGTTCCACGCGCCACACGCGCACGCCTTACCCGTATAAAAGATTCGAAGTAAATAACCAAAATAAAGCGTTGACGAACGCGCGTGCAAGATGCCATTTGTTTTAGGTATTTGCTTTAGAAAAGCTACTACTGCTGAGGCCAGCACGTGTGGCGCGTGGAACACCAATCCCTGCATTCTCCTTGATGCTTGGGTAATAGCAATAGGTCTAATAGACCTATTTGCTTGTCTTACCCAAGCATCAAGGAGAATGCAGTGGATTGGTGTTCCACGCGCCACACGCGCACGCCTTTCCTGTATAAAATGATTCGAAGTAAATAACCAAAAGAAAGCATTGACGAACGCGCGTGCAAGATGCCATTTGTTTTAGGTTTTTGCTTTGGAAAAGTTACTACTGCTGAGGCCAGCACGTGCGGCGCGTGGAACACCAATCCCTGCATTCTCCTTGATGCTTGGGTAAGACAGCAATAGACCTTTTGCTAAATTACCCAAGCATCAAGGAGAATGATGGGAATCGATGGACACGCGCCACGCGCGCTCGCCTTCTCCGTATGAAAGATTCGAAGTAAAACACCAAAATAAAGCGTTGACAAGCGCGCGTGCAAATGCCATTTGTTTTAGACATTTGCTTCGGAAAAGCTACTACTGCTAACGCCAGCACGTGCAGCGCGTGTACTACGCTCGGAGCATGCTCCCTGGCGCTTGGGAATTTAGGTCCATCGATTCCCATCATTCTCCTTGATGCTTGGGTAATTTAGCAAAAGGTCTATAGGTCTATTCATCTATTTGCGAAGCATTTCACCAGGAATTTTTTCGAGGGGGCTGAGGTAGCTGGGATGTCCATAACTTGGGAGCGGGGGCCAGAATGCATGAGCATGTGTATATTATAGGGCCGGCTGTATTTCAGGGGGAGGGGGGGGGGGGTCTGAAACCTGATAAATTTCTTCCTTGGCTGCGCCACTGCATTGCACAAATATAGCCCGTTATAGGCTATTTCGCAAGCGTTATTAGGGGGCACTTTCTCCTCCAAACATGTTTCCCGAAATCCCTCTGGGTGGCGTCTTAGTTCGCGAGAAGAATCCGTGCTCTTATAGCCGCGTCCCACTAGAGCGACAGACAGCAACAAACGACAGCGACACACGACAACGAGCGACAGACGACACCGACAGACAGCCTGTTTGTCGGAGTCCGCCGTCCCACCTGGCGGACACGACGCAGAACACGGGGGCAAGGAAACTTGTTTCCTAGTGGGACTGGAGTTGTCAACAAAACACTTCAAAATACACAGACAAACAGAGTCTGGCGACGCGGTTTTCGTGTTTTGCTCTTTGGGCATAAAACGCGCCGACAAACACGGTGAAAGTGGAGACGATTACTTTATTTCTTGATTAAAGCTTCCGCTTCTCTTCATTTGCCGTTGGCGACTTTCCGCAAACAGTCGTGACAATCGACACCAAACTTTTTCCGAACTAGAATACCCGAATCGTTCCTTTTTTGGGCCGTTCGAGGCATTCTAGGTGAGCGCCACGGAATTTCACGCCGATTTTGAGGATGTTTATAACTTCATATTCGAATGATCGAGGGCAGGCGTTTTTTGGTGGACAATACGGCATCCCGATTATCACAGAACGTGATGACAAGTCTCTCGTCTGCCGGAATGGCTTGCCGCGGAACGTCGTGTCCTACTTCGTGGTGAGCGGTCTTACTTTGGTCAGTCCTCGCACATGGGTGTATCCATCCTGATGCAGGGGCGTAGACTTCGGCGTCTTGAAGCACCACCTCGCGCACCAAGTTTTCGCGAGCAAAACCAGCCACAGCAAATTCCCTTTCGCAACACGACCGCCCGGCGCCAGCCAGCAAGCCGCGCCCGCGACCACTACGTGCAATCGAGGGACCGGAACTGCGGGGCCGGGAACGAGGAGTGGCCGCCAAGGGCTTCTCGTTCCGGGAGGAAGGGTAGAAGGGTGGGAAGGGAGGCAACAGAAGGCATAAGCGGGCGAGGAGGATAAGTTTGTCTCCGAGAGATGTTCCTCAGTGGGACTGCTTGCTGCGCTTCAAGTCCAACGACAGACAAGAACTCGTCCGTCGTCGATCGTTTGTCGGCGCTTGTCGGCGATTGTCGCGGGTGTTGGTCGTTGCAGTGGGACAGCATCGGCGACACGGAACTTTGTGGTGTCGTCGGACAAAAACCGGTGTTTGTCGCTCTAGTGGGACGAGGCTCTTACCGGGCGATCACTCGCAACCAACCAGTCTTTGAGCAGCCACCATTTCTCTCGCGAAGCAGATCTCGTGGAGGAATCTTGACAGACAAAGAAGTGGTGCTGATTCTATGACTCGGGCGTTAAGGAACTTGCCATTATACAATCTCCATTGCGTTTTCAGGGACGCTTGCAGACGCTGAGGCTGTTCAGCGTCCCAGTCCTGGTACCACTCTGCCAGGACACCATCGGCTTCCAGGTAAGCAGGTCTTCGTAGCAAGTCACCTTAATTTCGGTTTCTTCATAATGTTTTTTCATAAAAATAACCTTCCTCATGACGTCCTTGGCTGCTTGCGTTGCTTGAGTGGCCGTGAACTATACTTCGTTTCACTTCGTCCAGACGCAGCGGATGCTACGAGGGAACGGGACCAATCAAGCAGCGTCAAAAGTGCAAATCACTAGGCTTGTTCTGTTTATGATTGGTTCAGCGATGAAAAACACAGACAGAAACATTAAGAACACCATGAGGGTGCCCTTTTGACGCTATCTGATTCGTCAGATAATCTCGTAGCATCGGCTGCGTCTGGACGGGTTGGATCATCCAGTCCATACGACCGCAGCGCCGCCGCGTACATCCGGGACTTTCTACGCTCGCCGCTTGTTGGTGCCTGGTCCCACTACACCTTTCTAGTGTGCGCCGCCTTTTTTCACCGCTTGGTGGCGGGTGTGTCGACGGGTCATTAATTGTTTCTGTACATTCTAAACTTCATTTGTTTCTTTTCCGATCAAAAATACTGAAGAAAACTACTTTTATAAATAATTGAAACGGTTCGCGGGACTTTTATTTTGTATTTCGACTAAAAAGAAGCTCTTAGCGGCTCTGACCAGTAGTAAGCCCAGGACCAAAGACGTCACATATCGCGCGCTTTCGGCACCGCGGGTCGCCCCCGTAGGTGGAGGAGGTTTCCGCGTCGTCCAGTTAGAATATCAAGCACTGATATTTAGTCCTCCAGCAGGCACGGAGAGACGCGCCCGCTGGGCAAGAGACGTGGAAACCGCAAAAAAGGTAGACGCTTAAATATGATTGCAGGGCCCCTTTAATAACTTAATAAACTTGCCTTAGTTGTATTTATTAGGCAATGGCAATCGCCCCCCCCCCCAAAAAAAAAAAAAAAAAAATTGAGAAATATGAGCATCGTTTATTTTCTTAACTCGGAACCAGAGCAGGCGGCCACGTGGCCAACGCGAATCATAGCCATGCACTGGGTGTGGAAAAAAAGCGCGAACTGAGCTCTAGGCATTGTTAGAGTTCGGCTATTCTCATCACCGCAATGGTGGGACACGAGCCACTACCCGAGTGTCCGCCGAGGCATTGATTGTTACGAGCCAAAGTCGAGTGCTCACACAGTTCTCGTGTCCAATCCATGAGCCGCGCTCGACTGTCGTCAGGCGGGTGGTTTCGATCCCACAATTGCGTCATCAAGCTTTCCGAAGGCAAGACTGAGAGAAATAGTCCCCTTTTATCCTCGCAAGTTCACCGCGACAAAAAAGCTTCTGAATCAGTGGCGGTCCGTGCGAGTACACTTGGGCCAGATCTAGGACCAGTGCGACTCTGCAAGTCATGATCATTCCAACTCGATATCGTTTCATGGCCCCTTTAAAGATAATTTACTGCGCCGACCCGTTTCGCTCTTTCTTTTCTTTTTCCTTCGGCACATGCGTTTTGAACAAATCGATTTCTTTTTATACACTCCCCTCCTTACTTCGCTCATTGTTTAATTTAGTATTACCTGAATCGACTGAAAGACAGTCAGTGATAATCGTGCGCTTCGATGTAAAAACCATCGCTTAAAGTAAAAAAAACAACATTTCTATTTTTTTTATTGTTAGAGCAGGGAATAGATATCCATTAGGATTTCCATGCGCTAGTTTTTGCAAAAGACAAAGCAAGGATAAGGACCACCTTTATCATTTCTTCCCGAGTACGTAGCTGTTTTCGTCGCACAAATGTGCCGTCATGCGAGAAAGCAGAAAGCTTCCTTTCCGAAACAAAAGCGAGGGTCTTGGAGATAGATGAAATATTTCGCTTAGTCTGATCTTTCTGGTGTTGTAGGAGCCCAAGACGTACAGTAACATTGCGGCCTCAGGAACACTACTAAAAAGAAGACAAAAAACTGCAATTAATAGATACGCATTTGCGAAACCGGGCGCTGCCACCGGAGGTTGAAATGACGTCGGAACTAAGGAGTTTTAGTAGATACTTTTCGCGCTCCGATTACGATACCCGATAACGATAAGACACGCAGTGCGCTAAGACGCCGGCGAAGTATCGAGTGTATACAGCATCGGAGTTATCGGAACTATATGCTAATACTCCTTAACGATGACGTCATTGCGTCATCCGTTTCATGGCCCCCCAATTTCTACTGTGTCAAGACAGGGACAGTGCACAATGATGATGACGTCGTGTTCTGCCTCGCATGTTCCTTGACCCCTGCTGTGTTGATGATGGTTTCAACCGTAGAGCGACGCAGCCCCCGCACCGCGGCTGGAGCCCCTTCAGCAGCAGCAAACCCCGCGCCATTCAGGAGACACAGAACCCTGGAAGCGGTCTATCAACGTTACTGCTCCCCAGGCCACTAAGGTGTGAACGCATGGAAGAAATATGTCCCTTCTATTAACCTTAACCATAGCCTCCTCTATACTGACAAAGCCTGGCAGATCGCCACGAGACGCGGCCGCCGAAAGTGAGAAAGGTAGAGCGGCAGACAACGGATGAGAGGAGAGTCATGTAACGGGCGCCCCGCTGCGGCGAGACGCCGAAACACACTTCTCCCTAGCGATGGAATGTCCGCTCGTGTTCCTCGCGCGTCCTCGCCGCTGCAAAAGCTGTGCGCTCACTACCTGTTTCCTCGAGAAATGCTCTGTGCTACCAGATCCTCGCGCTCCAAATCTGCGACCGGGCGCTCTATGGCTCCGTCGTCGAACTGCCAGGCTTTGTGGGTATAGAGGAGGCTATGGCTCAACACACGAGTGAAACGTTCCCAAGCAGACAGAAAACAAAAATAATCACAGATATTTACACACTTTCTCTGCTTGCTCTGCCTAGTAGTTTCTGTGGTGAATATTTTTTTTTAATTATTACGAAGTACTTTGAGGCAAGTTGTGCAATTCAACAAACTCATACTTTTCGTGTTTTTTTTCTTTCATATTCAGTGTATGACTGTTTGCATGCACTGACCGAAACTCGTTCTTATTTCGTACCTTTTTTATTTGTGTACGAACTGCTTCTTAGGGCGAAAAAGGAGACATGGGCAGGCCAGGTCCACCAGGCTACCAGGGTGTGAAGGCGAGTAAAAGCGTGGAAGTTTCACAGACGCCGCCGTTTACATCACACTGTGGAAGTTCAAGTACTTGTTAACCATGTAGCGTATGTCAGGAAAGCTGCGACTGTTGAAAATCAGAATCAAGTAACTCCAGTTGCTCAAGTCAGCACCTTTACGGGAGTAACATTAGAGAGTGGCACTAAAGCCTGGAGTCGGTTCTCAAAGTATTTATTCAAATATATAAAAGTGAACTTTTTTTTTGTCTTTGCAGAATAATAAATTTTGGGAAAGGAATTTCCTAGACTAGAGGGTTTTTCAATGGCAGCCGGCATTTATCGGGCGTTTAGTAAAAAGATATCCAATGTTTGGCCTCAGTTTAGCCAAAGCTTATTTGCTTCTTTTCTTCTTTTTAGAGCGGAGCTCTTAGGCGCCGTTTCCGGCCGGAGCGGCGTCGCCGTTGGCGTCGGCGTCGCCGTCGGCGTCGGCGTCGGCGTAATTGCGCGGTGCATGATGGGTGATTTTCCCCGCTAAATTTAGCGGAAAATTTTCCCGCTAAATCTAGCGGGAAATTTTCCCCGCTAAATCTAGCGGAAAAATTTCCACGCTAAATTTAGCGGAAAATTTTTCCCGCTAAATCTAGCGGAACAAATTCCCCCACTAAATCTAGCGGAAAATTTTCCCCGCTAAATCTAGCGGAAAATTTTCCCACGCTAAACCTAGCGAAAAATTTTCCCCGCTGAATTTAGCGGAAAATTTTCCCGCTAAATCTAGCGGAAAATTTTCCCCCGCTAAATCTAGCGGAAAATTTTTCCCGCTAGACCCAGCGGGGAAACTCCCCCTCCTCGAGGTCACGTGACCCCCAGGCCAAGTGACCCCCCCCCCCCGTGCCTTCCCCTCCTCCTCAAGAGCTGCGCTCTCATTCGGCGTTACAGGGAGTTGTAAACGGCTTTCATTTTTTTTTAACCACGAAGAAAGAAAGGTTCTTATCAAAACGTCACGAGTGAAGATTACGCTTGTTCCGATTTGTTTTTTATCGATTGCGTTATTAGCTCGGCTATGTATAGAAAATGACCGACATAAAAAAAGCGACATAGAACTAATGTTATCCGCTAAACTTAGCGGGCTTACACTGAAGTTTCGTTATTCCCCAACTTTAGCGGGCTTCCACAAAAGTTACGTCATCTACCAAGTTCAGCGTGCTTACGTCTGGTCGAATTTAGCGGTTGGTCATTATGCGAGGTTACCACATCATATCTCTAGGACTTTATACGTTGTAACTCTTCTCAGAGACTCCTGTCGGCGCTCTTGACCAGTGTTGAGCCCTACCTTCTACCAACAGGGCGAGAAGGGAGAGCCCGGAGCCAAGGGTGAACCTGCAGCCCTAGCGGGGATCGACCCCGACTTACTCTTTCCTCAGGTAAGGGGCTTCTAAAGCTAACCTATAATTTCTAGCTATACGAGCACTGAATGATGGCAATGTACCACAGATCTTCTTCGTAGTATTTCCAATGGTTCAAAGTGAGTTTGACTATGTTTTGGTTTAGTGTAACTTGGCAAGGAGTGCAGGTTACAGTTCCTTTGAGCGACTGAGCGAACATGTAACAGTTTCTTAGAGACGAAAAAAAATTGCGATTTATTTGAGTTAAAATTAAAACAGCCTGTGGAATACAGAAGTGTGGATTGGTTCTCCATGCAGAAAGGAGACAAAGGAGACCAAGGACGCCGAGGCCGGAGAGGACATCCAGGTCCTCCAGGACCTCCGGGACCTCCTGGACCATCTAGTCCCCCGGTACGGTCACTTCTGCTGCCGACTTGTACCAGGGCTGCTATCGTGTTGAATCGCCATTTGAGCCACGTTCCGGCGCTAAACAAAACTCATTTGTTAGCCTGTGATCTAGATCCGCTGGGGTCGACTTGATGCTTCATGGTCCTGTCACACCAGGCGGACATTCATCCAGCTTGGCTCGCAGATATGACAGACGCTGCGGGATTGAGACCTTTGACGCTCCTACCAACTAGCAAAAAACAAACGTGTTTGTCAACAAGCATGCTGTGTACCGCTGCAGTGGTGTCTAAGCCGCTTTCGCCATTTTAAGCGGCCGATGCTCGGTTGGTGGGACTCGGCTCCGAAGGCGGTTACGTCTTTGTTTTTCCTGCGATGCAATAATTCGATTTTTTTTTACTAGACAAACGGCGTGCCATCTAGACGAGCTGGTTAACAATATCATAAATTCTCTGAATTGAGTGTGTGAGTCTCCATCTCAAATGCAATACCGCGACGTACTCGTAAAGCACGGCTACGAAAAATATGCGAAGAAATGTGTGTCTCGCATCTCAGGTTTTATGGTAAAGTTAAATATGTACTTGTGCTTTAGGGTGACTTCATACGCACGCAGATTTTGACAAGGCGACGACGTCTTAGTCGTTTTATCACCCCTTCGTATTTATCTCGCTAAGCTTTTACCCAATATATAATACGACCGTTCTAATACTGCGCGCGAGCACTTTGGTTTGGCTATATACGCTTTGTACACACGCCAGATTACAGCCACCATTGCTGACTTTCTCTTGTCCCACCGAGATGCCGAGCCAGTGAAGCGGGCATTGACGAGCCTCCATAAAGGCCATTATACTGGGGAGAGGGACAAAGTAGAACCTAAAGCGTATAGCTTCGATCCCACTTTGGACGGCCCGCATAATTCGACTTGATAACGTATCGCGCTAGGATTTACTACAGAGGTGCCCGAAGGTGGTGGAAGCTTTCACTAAAATTGTGGAATGTCCCACCTGAGTAAATAACAAACAAAACAAAAAATACGAAAAACTATGTTTTCCCTATACTTTGCATATACACTTAAATAATATTTTGTCATTGTGGCGCTTATTTGGACCAATTGAAGTGAAGAATGTGTTAGCCAATTCTTTCCATTTCACCGATTTTTCGGTCGTAATAAACCCCAGAATAGTCCAGAACAATTTTTTAGGCTTTGTGATTTTGAGAAAAAAAGGTTTAGCGATGCTTTTTTTTCCGTAAATCAAAGCCATTTTTTAGTTTCTCTCCTCTAACTCCCGAGGTTTCATGTATTCCACGTACATCATTCGGCATATTAATAAATACGCGATCAGCCTTGCTTGAGGCATGTAGTGGCATGCATGAGCAGAAGCCCTCTGCTTAAGTTGTATTCACTGGTGGCCACTACTTGCGCGACTGCTGAACGCCTACTGCCAGCGAGCTTCCACAAATATTTAGGCACGTGCATTCCACGCCATCAAGATTGCCGATCTCAACAGCCTATATCAATGTCATCTCGTTCTGAGCATTTGCTTCAAACCGAGCCCTCAAATATGTCATCCAGTGAAAACCCCTATAACACAGCAAACTAGAGGGGGGGTAGTGAGATCATGCACCGATGCGCACTATGCATTTCTGTAAAGCGGCGAGCGTGGAAAGGTCCCGGATGTATGCAGCGGCGCTGCGGTAGCATGGGCTGGAGGATGCGAGCCTTCCGAGGGGTTCGGCGAGCAGGTTTGGCTTGGCGTTTGGCAGCGCGAACTGGCTCCCGTTTCAGACCTTTTCCCCGTATTTTCTGTCGCTTATGTCGCATGAAGTGCGATGCCGCATCGACTACCACGGCGAGCGACGACGACAACGCTAGTAGCGTAGCAAATGCAATGCGAAGCACGCGCTGCTTCAGCCCATGCTTCAGTTCAGTGGCGCACTCTCGTGGCGTCGATACAAAGTGCTACAGCCGTGAGCGCTCGCTGAGCTCACTACTCTTCCTTATAGTTGCTGAAATTTAATTTCTATGGTCGTTTAGAAAAGAGCTTGCGGCCCGTGATGCAATAAGAGGTGTCTTCTCCTCGAGACATGCCGGCATAAAAACTAAGTTATTCAACTTGCTTAAAAAATAAAAAAGCATTTGTTTTTTGCATGTATTGTCATGCGTTATTCTACCCTGCCTCTGACTTCGTGAGGTTTGTTTTCTTCGATCTCAGCTGGACCTGGAAGCTGAACGGGATGCCCTACGAGGACCTCCTGGACTAAAGGTACTTGCCGTTCACCCACTTTCCTTGGCCTACGAGGTTAACGAGAGCAGAAACGTTTTTTGTTATCCTATCGTATGGTTGATAACAGCCTAAAAATGGTCATGCTTGTGTTTGATGCTTACTCGCTCTTTATGGATCTCATCAACGAGTGCGGTTAGTGTGCAGCAAGTTCGACAGGTACAAATTATGCTCGAGCAACGGAAACGCAACCAGCCAAACCATGTGAGAGGCGGTCTACAAGGAGTCTTTATATTAGAGCCACCGTTCCATTACGGTGATGGCTAGCCAACGAATCTGGTGAGAGCCTGGACCTCAAGACCTGGGCGATGTCAAGGAGGAGCCGTCTGCCAACATAAGACCAACAGTGTCGATCGCCCGTCGTCAGTGAGATTGCCCTTTGTTGCCTACGGTGAATAAGTCCCCAAACGACGGCGCCTAACCATACAATTTCGAGGACCTCTGTTACACATGCATTGAAAAATACCCGCTCGTTGGTAATTTTTTTTTTCTGCGGAGAGACAGTGTTTTAATTGCCTCTTCTGTGTTGATTCTTCAGGGAGACTGCGGGCCTCCCGGACCACCAGGTTCTCCGGGTCTGCCGACTCCGTGGGTAGACACCGCGGGGCACGTTCTACAAGGATCCAAAGGTCTCTAATGCGATTTAAATCGCATATTAATAAATTTTTTTGTCTTTTTTTATATTTAGCTAAGGCGCGTTGGCGCTGGCCCTATAGGTGTTATGATTAGAAACTCTGGCTAGGTGCCGGTTCAGCTCTACATCCACATATTTCTCCATTAATTCGCATGCGCCGATGCATGGCGTCTCGAAAAAGCGGGTTCCCGCGCGTGCGCATAGCCACTCTCTTCGTCAAAAACTTTTGCTAACAAATAAATCTACAAATTAACGCGATAACGAACAAAAGCAGAATAGAACATAGGAATAGCAATGAAAACACAAGTGTGAAATGGCTATTGTAATTAGGATGTTGGGCTGTAGCAACACACTCCAGGCGTTTTGGCTTTGCCCAGGGATAAAAAAAAAGCACAACTTCTTAGAAAAAAAAATTAAATGTATCATATTTATTTGATACCAGCCGGATCATTTTTATTTAAATCACTGTCGCTAGAAAACAGTGACTCTTGATCACTAGATGTATTTCTAAACATGGCAGATTGATTGATTAGACCGTCTGATTACTGATGACAATGCGGAGTAAACATTTACTGCAAATTTAAGGTACAGTTTAATTAACAACTTTTTTTTCTATGTAACCCCATCATACTAGAACAAGACAGGTTGATTTCGTTAGTTGGTTAAAGGCTTTATTTTGAATTTTCTTTCATGCTCTGATTCGCTTGCAATAAGACATTACCTTTCTAGTTTTCGTTTCTTTCCCGTTCTTAATTGTTTGCAATATTTGGACGTAATGCGACTGGCGAACGAAGTGGAAGATATAAAGAAAGCTCAATGCTCCGATTCCCTTATAGAAAATCGCTTAAAAGAAAACTGCTTTCTGCTCGTGTTCAGCCTGATGTGAACCTTTCTTGCTTTAATGATTCTTTGATTTTAGTACAAAACAAATAGAAAGCATCAAATGATAAACAGAATGGTAAATACTTCGTTGTCTTTGTCCCTTCCTCTTTCTCCCATATCTTTCTTGTTTTTTTTTTTATTTTATTCTATGAAAGCATGAACGTTTTTAGCGTAGTCTCGAGCCGACAGTTATTCATTTCTAATAAATAAACACTAGCTTCTTGCGCCACAACCTTTTTCTGACGGGATTTTTTTGCGGGAAAGATTGGATTAAATGTCATTGTAATAAAACTGGTTCTGATTTAAATCACGATTTATTTCATGATTTAAATAATTTAGATTTTTATTCTCCTGTGCCTAACTAGTACTTTTTTTTAGTAAGGTAGATAGTTGAGCTATAGTTGGTAGTTAGTGTACATGATTAGGGGAAAAACAGCGCTATGAGACAATTTGTGCTCGTCTTATAGCGCTGTTTTCCCCTAGCTCTTTTACCACAATATGTCACTCACGATATTTTTTTTTGCTTCTTACACACGTACGTGGCATGTCAGTTTATTTGAAATTAGGAAATGGAGTAAAATAGAACTTTTGATGATAAAATGCTCAATGTCAGTAGCATTAAACCAGCGTGAGAAAAGCTTGACCGAGAATGTGGTTTCTAGGCGGTCGCTTTTTCTTCTGCACTGGGGAGCGTGGCTGACTGTCTCGAATATCTACATGGGCACGCTTTTTCAACGGTGACGTCATCACTTTTTGTAGAGGGAGGACCCGAAATTTAAATTACTCGCGAGATTTTACTTGGAATAAAAAACGAAGCAGATGCCCAGGCCTTAACCCGCATGGCTTACTTACACGATTCCCCGAGAGAATGAACAAGTGTTGACCAAACAACTTTCAGACGCGTTATTAAATAAACCTATCGCAGACGATTCAACGGACGACGACTACGACGTGTCCGTTGCGGAAGGCGCCAGTAGCAGACGACAGGTCGTCAGCCTGGAAAGACCTGGAATCCCTGTTGAAGTCTTCGGCGTTGATGGCACCCGGAACTCTGGCCTTTGTTCTGGACTCCGAAGCGTTTCTGATCAAGGTATCACGTGGATGGAGGCAACTTCCGGTAAGTCCGTGTTACGCCAAGGAAGCTGCCATTTAGCTCCGCGTGAAACAATTCAAACTCTGGTACGGCGGCGCTTGCAGCCATCTTGAGGGTACACATATAATCGCTGACAGGATAATGAGAACGGTAGGGCGTGCGCATGCGCGTTCGAGGCTCTCGAGACACTGAAACGTTATGGAAGATAGGGCGAAGCTCTTCCCTTCCGTTCTATATAGTCCCGTGAGTTACCATAGCAGTGTCGTGGGAGGCAAGGACACTAGCGCGTGGCTCTAGTAAGCTCTCCTTGCGATACAGAACCGAATTCGGGTTTCGAAAGTAGATCAAACCCCTTTTATCAATCAATCAATAAATCTTTTTTTTTTTCAAGGCTCGAAGGTACTCTTTTTGGAAGTTCCAAAGGTACAAAACGCAAAACAAAGTCGCCCGTCGAAATACCAAACGCCTGCAAAAAAAAAAAAAAAAAAAAATATATATATATATATATATATACAGGGTGTCACAAAAGAAAATTGACACGGTCTTTTTTACCTAAAAATAAACTAGGCATTGCCGAACGCTCATTCTCCGCCCAAAGGTAGCGCTAGAGGTCACAACCAGATGCCAAAGTTTCAGCCCGATCCGATAACTTAATCAAAAGTTACAGGTGATTTTCTGAAAATTTAATGGCGGCCGACGGAGTTTTTGAATACATGGGGCTCTAGGCACCAGAAACCGAAAACAGGCAAAAAATGGGCTCCATTTTCCCATTGAAATTTTCAGAAAATCACTTATAACTTTTGAATAAGGTATCGGATCGGGCTGAAACTTGGCATCTGATTGTGACCTCTAGCGCTACCTTTGGGCGGAGAATGAGCGTTCGGCGATGCCTAGTTTATTTTTGCGGCGAAAAAACCCTGTAAATTTTATTTGTGACACCCTGAATATAGATATATATATGTGTGATTTCTCTCAACCCAAACACAGATTTTGGGTCGAATTTTTAATTTTTTAAAAAAATACATGTTATCGGGCAATTCCTATAATAAAAGAAGACGCAAACGGCAAGTTCGTCGGATTTTTCGTTCTCAAGTTATGGACCGTTGAAGCGGCCAAGGTGGAAACTGTCGTTTTTCCAGCTTATCGGGGGTGCCATATTTCACTCCATCCCTTTTCCTTACTTTTTACGCTACATCAATATAACTTTTTGGGAACACTCTCGACATATGCTTTTTTATGCTAATTAAGCGTCTAGGTCATAACATTCTTAATGTATTTTTGTTTATTTGTCAAACCGCCTCTCTGCGACGATATTTGACGAAGTTCAGCAAGCTGTGCTGTCTGACCTAATCAACATATTTTTATGATCTTTACATCACCGTAAAGCTCCAATTAAGTTCTTTCTTTTGAGTATAATTTCAATATTGTGCAATAAATATATAATGCGCTACATGTGCCTGAAAAACGGATATTTCGAAAAACTAGCAAGTTTGAAGTCGATTTTCTAAAAACAAACACCTTTTATTTCTTTTATTTTTTATTCAGAGTTAGGTAATATAGTAGTCTATCAGGAACTACCAACAGAAATTGTAATATATTGTTTGTATGGCCGCTATTAAGACTCGAATCTCGTGCTATGAGCGTTTTGAACGGGACTTCGCACAGGCGCTCTGCTGAGCAGAATTTTGGCCTATGTAAGGTTTTCTACTTATCGTTAGCAGTTACCTCAATATCCAACCATAAACATTAATAAAATTTGGAGTAGTGTACTTAAAAAAAGTTACTTAGAAGTCCGTATCCACAAGTGCGGGCACCAGCGCTTACTTCCTCTCAATACGGGGGAATGCAGATCGTTAGAGAATTCCTCTGGGGCCTTTTGCTTTCGGCTTTGAGTTTGAAATACCGAACTTGATATGTAATTGTCATATTTTCTTATGTCAAACAGATATGCAGTGCATATACATATGTATGATTTTGTATCTGACGCTTAGGAAGTACGGTTTATTTTGTGCACGTACGGACTCTTTCGTAAAATAACGAGCATTTCGTAGCGCGTAAGGCTTCAAATGTGTTTTTGCTATGGCATATGTCTTGGTGTATATCTCAAAGCTCTCGACACTGACTGTGTTTTTTTCTGTGATTTTCTCTCTCTCCTTTCAAGATGGGCGCTCTGGTCACTTGGCCGGAAGACACGACGGAGTCTCCTGACTCAGTGAAGGCGACGTCAAGTTTTGTTTGTGGGGCCGCTTGTTTGTGCTAGAGCCGCTCGTAAATTATCTAGCGAAATTCGAAGGGCAGTTAAAAAAAGAAAAACACCGTATATTTTAGTGTAAGTATACGTACCCAGGTGAAAATTCTTAACTGGGACCAGTAGAAATTCTAATAGCATAAACTCTAACTTGTTTACAGTAGAAATCCTAACTAGAACCAGCTCGTCCCAACTATCAACGGGCAACCTGTTGGTCTTCACCTAGAGCCAGCTGAGGGGACAAGTTGGACTAGTTGAGTGTTCAGCTGGGATCGGTTGGAGGTCAACTAGCTGCAGCCATTCCCAATATACCCTTTTCAAAATTCAGTCATGCATATTTTTATCACTATCAAAATCTCAGTGTATGGCATATGTGCCAAATGGTGGCCTTCTCGAGGTTGATGGAAGGAGTTGAAGAAACCTCCAAGCTGAGAATAAATGAGGCCTTTAAGTTCCAGAGATCAGCACAACATGACGCACGAATGGACCTCTCTGGAAACGCCAGCGCCATCAGTGAGCGCTTCGGAGCATTATGGGAACTGTGAGGGTGTCTCGCCCTTTAGCCAAGCCAAGTCTAGCTGAGTGCAGCTTTTGAATGCTAGGTGGCGCATGCTACCAACCTAACTGCAGCACCATTCTTAATCCATTCATGCATCCAGGTGAGCTAACAATCTTCAAACGTTGTTAGGACGAGCTGCATTTTTTTTTATTGGCGAAGGGAAATAAAATGTACAACAAACTCAACAAAATTCCGTAGCAAAAAAAAAAAAAAACTGAATGCGTGAGTGACATCTCGCTGTTTTGACGCGTGACCCACAAACGTTTATCCAATAAAAAAAAGAAGAAAGAAAAAACGGTGGTTTATTCAGAACAACGGCTCATACAAAAAAAAAAAGGCAGTGAACAAACGTGCTGTGATTGAGGGTTTTTCACCTCATGTGGGCAACGCAGCGCAGCGAGTCTCTGCAAAGATTGTCGTCTCCCTTACACAGGGACTCAACGCGAACTCAACGTGGTTCTCGCAGGCGGTACGGCCGTAGCAGCAGACGACGGAGGGGCAACGACCCTCGCTGTTCCCCTAATGCCCCACACGCACTGCATGAGGGCGCGCGCTACTTTCAAGAAAGGTCCCTTAGATGCAACAGTTATGCAAGCTGTTTATTTCGGACTGTGGTCCAATCGATTTCTTGACACAAGTTTGGCTCTAAAACATTTTTGAGGAAAAAATTTCATCAAGGGGCTTATGAGCCGCCGCTTTGTACCTGATCAATTGGTTCACATAATGTTCACACCATCGGAACTGAAACAAATCAGGAAAAAATTGTGGGGTGATCAAGGTACCGATTCTCATCTGCCATTGACACGTGAAAGCAACGGTACCCGATGAAATACATTTCCATGACCGCAATTAAATGAATCTGCTTTTTGAACCACCAGATGGCACTGAATTTTGAAAAGGGTCTGTTGAGAGACAAATGGCCTGACCATTCGCTGTTGGGGAACAAGGGTCAACTAGGGACCACTTCAAGGACCAACTGGTTGGAGTGATTCCCAGTCGGCTATGGTCGTTTGTGTGCCCAACGTTCAGTCCACACGAGTCCCACTCGACTCCAAAGTTGCGTGAACATTATTATCTTAGTGCCTTTTATTTGCCATATATAAGAAACTCAGACTGGCTGTGACCAACATTACCTTGGAGTATAAATTTGTTCTCACCACATAAAGCATGTTTAAACCGGTTAACAGCCAAACATGTATACGACTGTTTTATTCGCATAACGACCTGTTAGATGAGTGGGAAATATGGCTCGGATTCAGATTACAGGGCATAGCGTTAACGACAAAACGGTATCTGTTCATCTTTTCTGTTCCATTACTTTTCACGTGGAGATGTAGAGGAGTTCAAACCTCGTAGATCAGCTGCCCGCTTCGACTTGGCCGCCAACCTCGTCTAGAGATTAGTGACATCCTCCAAGTATCTACTACCTCATATCCCCAGGTAGATTTCTGTAAGCACTTCTGGAGGAGAGCTAAAGAGAATATCAGCGTACAGAGTACTTGACACTGAGCACACTTTTTTTTTTTATTTTTTTTTTTACAAGTGACGACAAACAACACTATGACAGTGAAGCATATTTTGCGGGCGGGTCATATGCCCCGAGTGCGCAGAGGCGAGGCATCGGCACTCGACTGAGCGAACGGACTCAGTCGTGCAGGTTGCGTTCAAAGTAGCTCATAAAATAATAGTAATAATAATTCTGTCTTGAACTAGAGACTTGTAAAAACGACTATAAATAAAATATATACAAGAAACAAACCACTTTTTGATTTTGTTGTCTCGCCTGATTGCATTGTCCCGCCATTTCCAGAAGAGGAAAAATCAACATGCTAACGGAGTTCATGTAAAGGTATGTATGTATTTTTAGATACGTAACTGGCATGATACTCGAAAATAATTTAGAAACAAATATTTGAGGCTTCTTTAAACTAAAAGGGGTACACAATATGCATTGTGTTTGTATATGCTTTAAATGTGTACTTTCTGTTGCATGCGGTTGTTTTTGTGTTGTTCAATGTGACTATATTTTGTGGATGCGATCATTATTGCTCCCATTCGAGTACTTCAGGTGCGAAATGGAGTTCCTCGCCCACCATCCTCAATTTCAATTTTTGAAGCACCGCAGGAAAGGCTACAAGCGCGAGCTCCTTGGCACATCTTGGCAGCACAATGAGCTCGCGGCAGTACAACATTAGGGCCGTGTTCCAAAATTTACTTGATCCGACTCGGAGTAAAGGTTTGGCACCGTGGCGTTTCAAAGCTTACTCGCGCTTACGCGATGACGTCAGAACTCGCGTTCCAGAAGCGGGTTGTTTACTCCGGAGTAATTACTCACACTACCCTCCTCAATCACTGGGTAACGTCTGATCAAATCGAGTAAATACGTCACGGAATCTGTTCGCCGTCTGCTCGTCGTCTGCTTTCGGCGCCCACCGCCGTCAAAAGTCGTTTGCTCCAATGACTTTGGTGGCAGACGTTCAAAATGACAGAGAATGAGGTGCAGCCATTTGTCGGGTGCACGTGGTGCACGAATTGGCTGTGCACCACATCCGGACCGTGCACCTTCCAGGGTAGCTTCGCCGCATCCTCGCCATCGGCGTTGGAGGGAACTCGTATTGTTGCGCTCAAGGTTGAAAATGTTCGAACGCAGTAGATAATGACAAAGTATTTTCTTTCTTTCTTTTTTTCTTTTTCTCAAAGGTCTGTAACGAAAGGAAAACGCTTGTAAAGCAGTGAAAGCTTCGAAGATTTTTTCCCCAAGAAATTTTATTTTTATTTGAACATACTATCAGTCCCTTACGGGGCCAAGATAGCCGTGGGATGCAAGGATTCATTCAATAATTATAACCGCCCAACAATCACAGTCTGCGCTGCCCTGCACCCATGTCCCCCATAGCGGTTTGCGAGTCCTCTTTGTGATTTTGTAATATTATTCGGGTCAACGCGAACGTAAGTTACATATCAGTGATATCACTGTTGAGAAAGCGCCCTGCGCTGTACCGCTACATCGTGTGGAAGCAATTCGCGCAAAACGAAATCGGCGCAAATTCCGATGCGTGGAACGTATGCGTTTTGGCCCCTGGGCTATACTTACAACAATCGCGCTAGATTAATTTAAAAAAAATTTTTTTTATGTCTAACTGGAAAGAATAAGTAAGTTTGATCTCAATATACAGACCAAAAAGGAAGGTGAGCGAAAGGAGCCACCTCAGAAAACTCCGCGTCGTTACAGTCAAAGAAAAACTTTGCAGCGGTTAATATCATCGCTTCTTCGAGTGCTTTTTTCACGATCAAAAGATATCGTCCGCTATTTTCCGTCATCTCTGCTATGTTTTCTTTTTGTCGTAGCCCAAGACGAAGCCAGTCCGCGTAGTATTCAGGCGATAATCCCGGCCGTTTCAAAATCGAGTCGCGGATCGTTTCCTCCCGATGTCACGTTGTATTACCCACTGACGTAAGAGACAGGTTACTCGGGTATAGATTCAGAAACACCGACGTGCCTCACGCACGTGCAGCAAGTTGATCCAGAGCCTGCCAAAGCTGTCGCTCTAGTGAGATTAGGCCATTACAAGTCGTCTGCCAACCATTGTTCCGCGAAAGCACACGACACGTGCCAACACGAGCGAGTGCTCCGCCGCCATTCGCCTCTTGAGGGCCGCATATTGACGATACTTTTAGGACAAACAGATATCAAGGGGCTTGAGGCGGGACATCTAAAAGATTTCCATGACTTTCTCATCCCGAGTAAATATCACAACACCACGTAACAACCATCCGCTCACTATTTCCGTGTGTTCATTGCCTAATATAAGAAGGAAAAAAAAAACGGAGTTCTTTGATGTTGTTGTTGTTTTAAAATGTGTAACCTTCATTGCCACAATTGATCGTTACTGTTCACCTATTTGCAAACTTTGATTTATTACTTCCATAAATTCATGTCACGGTGAAGTGTGGCTAAAGCCTATATACTCCGGGTTCAATCTTTCCTGCATGCTATTTATTATTCCTAAATTCGGAATAGCTATTGGGAAAACGACACACGAAGGAGAAGCCAAAATCAATGTTAAGATTTTTCCGCACTTTACAGTGTCATGTAAAACTTGTCACGTATAAAACTTGCAGATCAAACAAAATAAGATATGACACAAAAACCAAGCCTGATCCAGCAGCATTTGCTGACATAAAGAAGGGTACTGAAATATTAAAAGCAGTAGCAAATTTTGACGTAGGTCAAGCATTGGCTATACAAAACGGCTTAGTTTTAGGAGTAAAAGCAGTAGATATCTCGCGTTTTTTTTTTCAGGAATGAATTTTTTGCAGCATTTATTGCAGATTATAAAACTTTTTGTAACTAGCTAGGAACACGTTAAACTTTTTCACTGTTGCCAGTAGAGCCTTTGCATTCCAAAAAGCGACGAGGACTAAACTTAAAGAGGGCACTGACACCCCAAAGGTCTTATTTTTTTTATTGTCTAAAACGACGCAAGTTGTAGTCATAAACACGCAAAAAAAACCGCATCGCGAAAAAAAATTTTCCGCGCGCGCGCGCGCCTTTTTATTTTTGGCGTTTAAATCTCCCGCCGCTACCTCCTTGCTTCTTTTGATCGATGACGTCAAAAATCAGGAAATTTAGAAGCTTTGTAGGCGGCATTTCTATAACATTTAATAACGGCAATCGTAAAACATGTTTTTTAACGCAATTGCGAGCGCACTATGGCCCCTCTTTTTGAAATACCGAAAATCAGAGTTCGGTGAGATGTCCCTTCCTAGATTTGTGTCCTCCCTCAGAAAACTCGGCGGCGCCCGAGCAGATGGGCGAGTCGGCGAAGAAACCGGTTTTTTTCCCGCGCCGGCTCCCTTCTATCCCGCCAGCTCGCCTCCTCCTCGCATCGGGTCAGCGGAGGTCCGAGAAAAAGTCGAGTCGGAGGAGACCGCAAAATTTGACTGACTGCACTGGCGGGGATCGCGCGGGAACTTCAAATTCGGCATTTGGAAATTGTTTTTTTAATTCACAAATACTGAATTCCCAAGTTTCGAATTTTGAGGGTAATGTCCCGGCACCGTTTTCAATCGTCTCGGATAATAAAAAAAAATATGATTTTGATGTGTCAGTGCCCCTTTAAGAACTCAACAACTTCTAAAAATGGAAAATTATTTGACCTCTTACTTTGGTTAATTTCGAGGCAATTCTGAGGTTATAAAACTTTCGCCGAAACTATCCTTTGAACCTTTGCGACCTGCGAGAAAAAGAGCCACAAGACCAAATGGGAAAAAAAAAAATTCCACATCAAACATTCAAACCCGTAGCAAAAGGGTCAGCTGAAACACGGAAATTCATCGCTTCGCTCGAATCCAAAGGTATGCATCATTCCCAAGCGTCTACGACCGTGTGCTCACGCTTATATATAGCGGTCATTTTTGAAGACCATAAAATCTTGGTGACGTGGTTTGAACTTCAATCGATAAGTTTTATAAATAAATGTTTTTGACAAATATATTTTAAAATTCAGCCCTTCTGCCCTGTTTAAATACAATCTCTTTTGTTACATTTAATGTGTACAGCAGTGGTGACCAGTATATTGTGAAAACAAACCTCAAATATAACCGCATCTTGAAGTTTCGTTTTTGAACTCCTGTGCTGGGTTAGTCCCAAACGCAGTAAACATCAACCTTAGGAAAAGCAAAACTTGGCAAGAAATAAACGTTATTGTATTTTAGTTCAGTTACTTCAAAGTTATATTTTAGGTGAATTATGTAAGACGTAGATTCACTATTTGTAATAAACGGAAGAAGAACAGCGAGAATCTGAAATCGAAACTTAACTAGTTTCGCCTAGCACCACACCGCGGCGCAGCAATGTTAGTTCACAAAGCAACCGAGAAGCGGCAGCACCTTCCCGGTGTATTGTCGTCTGCTCGGTTTTCTCTCCAAGTCCACTTCAATTGATCGAATTAACTAATTAGAACATGCCGACTTCAAAAACAAAGCACATCGGAAGACTGATAAACCCGTTCAAACGACTGGAAGATTGACGGTAGACCAAAAACGCCCCAAAAATCACCGAAAGATAAATCAACCCGCGAGCACACCGCCGCCCAGACGAGCGTTTTCTTTCTTGATGTTGTTGAACCACCGCCTTCCTATTGGATGACCGCCGTCACGTGACTCTCCTCCAAAGCGGCCATTGTTCGGCAAAGCATAGCGGGCGCTAGACAAGCTAGGCTGCCGGCCAGTCCTCCTCGTCGCCACATTCGCCTGTCCTGGAATGGCTTTTGCTGTGGTCTCCTGCTGAACGTTTGTGTGCGAAGTTACAGTGCAAAAAAAAAAAAAAGGAAGAAAAGACGCTTCGTTCGCATCATCTCATCTCCGTGGACGTTATTTCTGTGCGCAAGCGACAAAGGTAAGCACACCTTGATATTTGCTTATTCGTGTCCACAAGTTGCTTTGTCTTGAGGTAGGAGGGCAACCGGCTAACGCTTTGACAGGAGCAGCTTTTTGGGGGTGTGCCGCTTTATTTTTGCTCTCCTTGACTCACGGTCTGACGCTTCGACACACCGGGCTCTAGACGGACGTGATCTTCGTCGACGACGTTAACAATCCGTTGCCGTTTTGATTTCTAGTGCCAGCGACGCAAAGTTGGTCCGTCCGCCGAAGGATGCCATCCTCCTTTTTTTGACAGCTCGGTGGCGCGGGCCTTTTTCTTCGGCGTTGATCCCTTCGGGCGCGGCGTCTTTATTTCCACGAAACCGGGCGCTTCTGATCGCTTTTCTTTTTTCCGTTTTTTTTTTCTCCCTCGCTCTCTCTCTCTCGTAATTTTCGTTACATATTTACTGCTGTTTCTCGGCGTCGCTAATCCGACAGCGACAGGCGGAGACAATCGAATGGGATCTGGAATGAAATCCAGCATTCTTTCCTTTGTGGCCAAAATTGATAAACATAGGAATTAAAGAGGAAATATAAATAAATACAAGAATCCATTCCTCCCTAATAATAATAATAATAATAATAATAATAGTAAACCAGAATGGGATAAAAATAAAAACTGACAAAGACACGCACCGTCGCTTGAGACGGTGCCTGTTTTTGTCCGTTTATCTACTTTTTTCCCAACCTCAGTTATTTTGTTGTTTTTTGGTTGGGGGGAAAGAAAAAAAGGGGGGGGGGGCGGTGGATAAGCAGCAAGCCTGCGTATTTTCAGTCTTCGTTAATCCATTCGTGATGTTATTTTTTTTTTGTGTGTGTGTGTGTATTTTTAATAATTGGTGCGAGGTTTGGGCCCTTGCACGTACGTACTCACCGCGCTTCACCTGGTCTCCCCCACCGCGCTCAGTTTCGCGGATTGATCGATATTATTCCGGGCCGGTCTGCCCGGCGAAACTTTCTCATTTCCATTTTATCGACGCGTGGGTGCGAGAGGGGGAGAAGACTTGTGAGCGTCGGCGGCGGTGTCACGGTGGCCGTCTTCCAAAGCCGCACAGGTGACCTACCTTGTGGAGCCTCCGTACCGCACGAATTGCGGGTTCATTGAGCTCGGCTAGTCTGGCCTCACTTTACCCGTACCTCTTCTCTACGGTGGAATCTGTAGCGGAATGGCTTCGGCGTCTCGTCCTAGTCGGGGGAGAGAGAGAGAGCCTGGAACAGGCAACCGACTTTTGCTGTCGGGACTGTCGCTCTGGAGTTTTGTGTATTTCTGTTGTTACCTTTTCCTCGTATTGATCTATTTCGAGACGACAAAAAAGAAGAAGAAAAAAGAAACGAAAACAGTCTTTGCGCGAGCAAAGGTGCGGGCGGTTTTGGTCTGTCTTGGAGGAGTGGCATCTTCGCACTGACCCCTTCTCTTTTGTCTGCGATAGTCTATGAAGTCGGGCTAGTGCTCCCCAAGGGATGTATTTTTTTGTTGTCGTTGTTGTTATCTCGCGCGTCGTCTGCTTGGGTTGCTCACCGCGTGCGCGCTCCAGTTATTTGTTTTTCTTGTCTATTTGTTGGCTTCTTTTGTGTCTGGTGTTGTTGTTGTTTTCTGCTTTTTAGTGGTTACCGTTGTTGCGATCTCGTTTCTCGCATCAGAAAAAGGAAAGTGGGCCACCACATACTGATCCTTTGTTTTTTCGCTTTTTTTTTGTTTGGTCCGTTATGACGTTTTTCTGGCGAGAATTTTGTGAAATAGTTTTCCGCTCAACGAGTTGTTACGTTTTAATTGTTTTTTTTTATGCGTGTACGCGTGTGGGAGGGATTAGTAACCGGTCTCTTGTTTATATGTCACGTCATCACCTGTATCTTTCCTTTTCTTTATTTCCTTCACGTTGGAGTTTTTTTGCTTTTTTTTGTACCTCTTCGCTCGTTCGTTTCTGGCGGTTGGTAGAAATGGGGTCACGTGACGTGGTCGCGTCGCCGCCATTTTTAATCCCTCTCGTAATATGTTTCATATTTTTGCTCAATTAAGCAGTTGCTCTTTTCTTTACAGTGGAGCAGTACGTCAATAGATTAAGCGATGAAGTTATACGCTGTTTTTAGTCCAGAGAACGGAGCAGGCGATACTTTTTTCCGAGAAAGATAACCTCATCTGCTTGCATTTTGAAAAGGCAATTTTTTTGTTGCCTCAAGTTTATTTTGCACCTTTCGTTGTTTTGTTTTTTTCTTATTTTATTAACGCGGTTTTTGTACGTTTATTGATATGGCAAGCAGTCAGAAAGGATATTTGTATATTCTTGATTATAGGGTGTTGACTTGACGGCGAATCCTAGCGCTGTAAAACGAGCCAGAAAATCGGCACCTATTCCTAAAGGCTCAAACTTGCACAGGATGTGCATTTAGGTGGTGCATTTTACACAATGAAATTTCAAGCTTTGCTGTGGAAAATTAGACCAATAAATTTGCCAGGGCCAACGGCAAACATGTTCGCAGACGACTACGGTAGCGATCATTGCAACTTGTGGCGCCATCTCCCGATAGGTGTAGCAAGCAGACGATGCACTTGAACTTTCACCAAGTAAAATGCACACCTGAACGCACATTCGCTGAAAGTTGGGGCTTTCCACGTGGAAACACGCCGATTCTTCCATTTCGTTTTACCAGGAATTGAAATTAAGGGGGGGGGGGGGGACATTGAGAATAGAGGAGTCGTTGCGAATTAATAGGGTGCCTTCAGAAAAACAAGGAGGGGGAGGGGGGGGAGGGAGATCACTGCGTTTTACAGTGTTGGAATTCATTGTGGACGCCCTGTATATGTCAGAAGTAGAGGCTCTCTAAAACTGGTATTCACCTCAAAAACCGCAGTAAAAAAAATTGGCGACTTGTTTTGAAATTTTGTCAAACGCGTTTAAATGCGGTAGCTTTATAGTGTGGGTGGTGCTCTTAGTTCGGGTGCGTGCTTAGGGCAGGATGAGCCCTTAGTCTTTCAGTGCCTGGGGTGGGTGGTGCTCTTAGTTCAGGTGGTGCCTAGGGCAGGGTTTTGTATGAAAACAGGTTACGTCACACCATTGTCTTTTTGTGACGCTGCGCGCGCTTCCCTTCAGCACCACCCGGATACAAAGCCTTTGCGCTGAATTTTCTGGGTCACCAAGAGAGGGGAAGCGCGCTTTCCTGCCCTTTCCACTCCTCGTTCCGCGCGCTCTTTCTACACCACCTGTTTCTGCTCCTCTCTTTCTTGCCCTTTCCACCCCTCTCCGCTCCGCGCGCTTTCTCACACCACCTGCTTCTGCTCCTCCCGTTCCTGCGTGCTGGGTCCGTAGCTCAGTCAGCAGCGCACTCGGCTTCCACGCCGGTGACTGGGTTTCGATCCCTGGCACCGGTTGCCGTTTTTCTTTCAAGATTGTTTAGATTGTTATGGATTGACCGACCTACACATTTCGTGCTTACGCGGCTCCTGAGGTTGGTTGGCCCTATAAAGCTGCCGCTTTAAAAAGTCCAGGTCCTCGCGGAACGTTCCTTGTTCTCCCTCTTGTTGTGTTGAATTAAGATATATCTATGCGCATCTTAGATTTGCTTTGTTATTTTCTCAAGACGTGCACGTTTCAAGAGCCAAAATTATCGCTTCTTTCTTCGCCGACCAAATTTTGTGGGAACTGCATCGAATATTATATGTCGTCTTCGAATGCTTGTCAACATAAGGATCATGCCAACCAAGTAAAAGGGTTCTCTGATTATTTTCTTCGGTTTTTATTTCCGTTCTTTGCGCATCTGATTCTTCCTTTTGTCTCGCTTCATCGCATTTTGAGCGCTTGTTATACCGCAAAGGAATCCCGAAGCGGGAGTCTAAAAGCCTCACCCTACGTTTCTTGAATTGTCAGTGACTATAGTCCATTCCGAAAATCGCCTCAAGCGCCTCCAGTTTTTTTCTGCTGGGCTCTGAAACGCGTTCTAGGCATGCGCAGTAGCTCTCTTCCGCGGAGGATCAAACGTCAGGCATGCGTCTACGACCTTGTAACTAGTCTTTTTTTATTTTATTTTTATCGTGAAAGTAAGTTATGCATTTCAAAGGCTCATTTTATTGCGGTTCGAACCAGACGACAATGTTTTATAACTAACCGTTATCTCCTTCAAAAGGTATAAGCGATTTTCGAGGGCCTCCGTCAGGCGCCGCTCTCCCATATATAATTTTAGATAATCGCTTATACCTTTTAATGAAGGTAACAGTTAGTCTTGAAAGTTTGACATCTCATTTGGATCTCTGTATACCACTACATTTGGGTGAAGAATGAACGTTATGCGCGCTGCGTAATAATATATTTTCAGAGCTAAAAAACAGCCCGGAAGTTTCTTGTTTTGTGTGTGTGTATATATATAAGAACAATTCTCGGATCAAAACTTCACTTGGGATTTTTTTTTTTTAATTATAAATAAGACGTAGGCATCATTTCAACGTGGCCCTGTATCGTAGCTGTAAAATTCGAATAACTCTGGAGTTTCACCTATCGGCTCTATCAAGGGGGTAACAGATATTCGTGCCCCCAGCAAAGCTTGCCGTCTGCTTCGTAGTTCGAGAGGCGACCGTAAAACTTGTTCGGCGCCGGTGACGTGACGGTCGTCTTGGCGCGACCAAACGGTGCTCGCGTGTTCGTCCGCTATCTCCGCAACAATCGTCTGCTTTCGAATGCGGCACCTGCACCGCGGGCTGGGCATGAATAATGATATCGACTGGTGGCTTCCCTAAACTTCACGACGTCAAACGGTTCGAAAGCCTGAAGGTTGAAGAGTTCTATTTTTCTGGTATATTCTTTTCTATACTGGATACGTGCTTCGGTTATGTGAAGTGTTGCTTGCTTGCCACTTCCGCATTGTACACCATCCTTATGTGTGCTCCGTGTTTTTCTGCGTTATCCCGTTGCAAAAAGAAAGGAGAAACAAGTAAAAAAAAGTGGCGCGTACATATTTGACAGGCGGAAAATGTGGAAATGATTGCCTTCTGTACAACTTTCCAGCGTTTATCACCCGAGTGAAAGATACTGAATCACTGGGCTACGGGAAGTGGCACCCTTCTGTGTAATATCAAAGCGCCACGCATGCGTGTACAACCCAATGACTCCGCAGTTTTCACCCGGTTGATTAGCAATGAAAAAAGTAAATACGTAATTTCACATAAAAAATTGACCTCATACAAAAAGGACACGCGAACAAATACGCAGACTAAAGACGCGACGTCACGGCGGGCTTTCTGCGTTTAATTAAATAAAAAAAGCATGCCTCGAAAAAAAAAGAAAAGGACCAGCGCGATGACGTTGCGCTTTTTGTTGGCTCATTTGGCTCCTAGCGTCGTCTGTGGGCTCATGCGAGGTAGGCGTGGCCCAGTACATAGACAAATACGGCGGCTCACTGAAGGTTGGTCTATGTAGACGTCGACATGGAACCCGAGACGGAGGCGAAAGACAGCTCGCCTGCCTAATAACGTTGTCTCTCACGGTCTATATAATGGGTGTTTCTCACACTCCGATTTCGTTGGTCGTCTTTATAAATCTATACACGGTCGAATTCAATCCCATTTACGACACTACCCAGAAGTAGGGTGCCTTCATGTGCGCTTTGCTTGGGGTGATGACATCTGGCCATTTTGTTTCCAATTCTTCTTTTTATTTTTGTTCTGAAGCACGTGAAAGAGCGTGTCCCTGCACGCGCTCGTGGCGCTGACTGTGCTACGGCGACATTTTGTTTCTGGCGATTTCTTTGTATTTTCTCTTTGAGCGCGTGCTGTCGGCATCGGGTACTACAAAGGGTGGCATCACCCTAAACAGAAGGCCATTGAGGCACGCTACCCAGAAGAGTTGTGCGTGGTTGTTCCCACTCAATCGCGGCCGCTGGAACTATCTGATGACGGGCAGGGGCAGCAAGCACGCTGGTTCGTTTGCATATCGCTTCGTTGATCCGGCAACGTGGGCCCTTCTCGGAAGGACAAAAACCGAGGGAGCGACCATCCATTTTGTTTTGCATGTATAATCGTTTCTGCGCTACTCTGCCGTGGCCGCACAGTAGTCTAGCGTTTATTGTATCGTAATTTTGGATAGGAAGTACAACAAGATAGGTTAACTGCCTTCAGCAAAAGGCAGACTTATGGGCAGGGTTGCGGTGCAGCTTTAAGTCGTCTGCCATTTTTTATTTTTTTAGTTCTTCGGTTTTTCCATTTTGCACACACACACTGCATGCTTCGTGCACTAATATTTTACAACGTCTTTTTTTTAATGCGAATAGCATTCTTGGATACTTCACGCACTTTTCGTCTATGTATCTATCTATCTATCTATATATCTATCTGGCTATCTAACCTCTTACGCCGCGGGTCGATAAATAAATAAAAAGACCGGCGCCGGCGGGATTCGAACCGTTGACCCTTTGATCAGCAGGCAGACGCGCTAACCACAGAGCTATGAAGGCAGTCATTCAAGGCACTCTAAACACCTGTTTATATCTTTATCATCGCGCGTTCCCATGCACGAGGGCTCATTCCTGCTCTCGTGAGGCTTAGCACTGCCCCTCGCTCACCCTCTCCCGCGCTCGGGAGAGGGTGATGTAGCGGCTGTGCTCACCCTCACGAGAGCGGAATGAGCCCTCGTGCATGGAACGCGCGCGCACCGGTAGCTGTGACAGCGCTGTAAGGCGCGTCCTATGGTAAAGATATAAACAACCGTTTAGAGTACCGCTGGTTGAGACTAGCTGAGACGCCAGAAAGTCTGGTCGGTACCATTTTGAGTGTTTGTGCGTATGGCGCGTGCTTTGCTCGCCTTCCTAAGTGACACAAACGCACGTGCTGGGCTGCGGAGATCGTGCGCAGGGCTGTGAAAGTGTCAACAAATTTAGAATCGCCTTAAGAGTGGGCTGGCGTATAGGCCGGTCGGCTCTCGGGCAGGGGGCGCGAGCGCGTCCGCAAGACGCGACCATGTTATGCTTCGCAACACTATCCAAGGCGGCGCTGTAGCGTTCGATTTTGCACGTGCAACGTTCGAATGCAAGCGTCTGTCAGCATCTGTAGACGCGCGATAACAAAACGTCTAAAAAAGAAAAAAGAAAATAAAATAAAAAAGAATTTTGCAGCTCGCGGACTCAGCGTCCCATTCAGCTTTATTATTTCATTGCGTGTTTTCTGCTGTTTCCGTGAGCCCGTATGTTCAAAGCACGTCCTCTGAACGACGCTCGCACTGCACGAGCGCGCGTGCTTAGCAGGGACGCTGAAAGCTCGCAGCTCGCTCTTGTAGCCTCTGCTACGCTGGCAACTTAGAATGGAACGCGAAGTATAAAAAAACTGTAGTGGGGAAGCGCATTGACACAAACGCGAGCCAAATATTCTATTTGCATCGACTGGAGCGCTGTTCAAACTTGAGAGCTACAGGCCTATCCAGAGTGTGCCGTGCCACCTGACGAACGCGCATAACTCCGCACCGTTTGATGCTGTTCGCATTAACGTAGATAATCATTCCCAAAGGATGGGTTCTGCTTGATTTTTTTTCTTCTTCTTTTTTAGTTATTTGCTTACTCGTGACTGGATTGCGCTCAAGACGCTCTGAAACAAGTACGCAAAAGTTTATTTGTAATGCACGTTTTTGACCTTTCTAGGCCGATGAACTTCTAAGCACAGAACCTCGCGACTTAAAATGGCGTCGCACTGTTTTGCAAAGCAGACGGCTGAATGATTCATCAAACTGACTGCGCAGAGTGAATGTCAAACGTTGTTTTGATAGGAGCTTCACGCCATTGTATGAGTTGCGGGATCGTCAACTTCGTTGCAGAAAATTTGGTGACGAGGACGGGATCACTTGTGATTGCTTCAAAGTAATAGCGAAGTAGCACACATTTGTACTTGATAATTAGGCAGTACAAATGAGCGTCACCACACTATTGGTAACTGATGCGCCTGCGCTATTGATTACTGGGTCACCTATTGTACGTAACGCGCGGTACACAATACTATTTCAAGATACGTAGCCGAGCAAGTCAGTGTGGCATATATAGTTAAAGGGGCACTCAGTCACTTTCTGCGATAGTCTATTTGTGCTCAAAGCTCAATCTATGGGCTCTAAGCATCCTGACAAACCACACATTACATTCATGCGTGGTCGATATCTCTATTAAAATCGGTATCAAAGATCGATTACCTCGATCGGAACTACCAAAGTCACCGGACTGCGCCGTCGGACAAGTGCATCTCTACCGCGACAAAGCAACACGATGTTGTCCACTGATCTCTATGGCAATCAGTGATGTTGCCTATGCCTCCTGATACCGTATCTGAAGTCCAGGAAGCCGCATTTTCGTATCCCGTTCTGCACTAGGCAACAAAATGGCGGCCCCTAAAAGACAACCGAGGAATGGATTGGCAATACTTCAAGTGCGGGTCGTTTATGGCGCCTTATAGTTTATCCGTAACATTCCCATTTCGGCATCTACCGCATTTTCTTTGCGTTGTTTTCTTTCCGTTTCGCCGGCTTTTGGCGGTTTATACAGCAGACGGCGCAGCTAGGGTCGTCTGCTAGCGGCTCTGATGCGGCGCCATTTTCGTTTGATGATGACCGCCCGAAAAGTCGTCTGCGCGGACTTTGAAGCATGGCCGCGGCGGCGGCTTCTGGAAGGGGAAGTTCACGCAGGCGTGCAAAGTAAAGATAAGCAAGCGAAGGAGACGCGCTAGCAGACGTGGAGAATGCCTCTTTTTCTTTTATCTTTTCTTTGCCTTTGTGCCAAAGAGGCCATTCACTCACCGCGCGTCTGCCAGCCAAGCGTGTCTGCTAGTCTGGTACGTCCAGTGTGAGCGCTCTAGGTGGGTCCTCGCGCGTTTCGTGCGTGCCCGTGGTGGCGGCCATCTTCAGTCGAGAACCGCCATTGTTTTAATGCGGATGGGTTAATCGTTGGCCGCTCTCTTTGTCTTGTATCGCGAGCTTTTTGGTGTGACGTTGTTCTTGTTACGTATTCGAGTCGATTTGTAGGAGATGCGGCGAACTTTTATCGAAACCTTAGGCTCAAAGTCGAACCTCGAGCTTCGCCTGGTTCGACGAATCTTCGAAATTTTAACAATTTTCGACGAGGTTCGACTTAGGTTTGTTGCCCGACTCCTTCCACTAAAAGTATGGAATTTTCAAGAAAAATAATTTATAAGCCGTTTCTATTTCGTTTTATCGAGTGATTACCAATGTGTACACAACAGAGAAACAAACGTGTACTTTTAATGCATTAGTTGATTTAATAAAGTGAAACAGTGAAACGATATACGCAATGAATATTGCACTTTATCTCCGCCAGGTTGCGTCAGCTCGTTAATTTTCGCGCATGCGCACAAAGGTCGGTCGAACTTCAGTCGACATTTGGTTCAACTTTGCAGAACTTTGTAGAATTTTTGTAGAACTTCGCCTTAAAAGTTCGAGACAGTCGAGCCTTTTCGGACCCGAACCAGTGAAGCTTCGTGACAGCCCTGCTTGGGTGGAGCTGTGGCTGTGCGGTTGTTGCTCCAGATTTGGTCCCGAAGGGTCGGACGTGAGGCCTAACGGGTTGTTGTTCTTTCTGCCCGGGCCCAATCTCCCTTTGTTTCGGACTGGCGCGTGCGGCCCGCTTTGCACGCGCGTGAGTTCGCGCGGCCAAGGTTGTCAGCCTATTTTTAGGTTTCCTCCGAGACGCGCCCTTCCCTCGGTAACGGTAAATTTGCTCCGCGGGGCTGTTTTTAATTGCCCGTGTCTCCCGGGAGAACGTATACCTATTGCGAAATTGCCTTCACCCGCTCAGGGAGAAGTAAATGTAACGCAAGAAGTATAACTAGCTTACGCAATGTTTTTTTTTTTTTCATTTTAAGGGTTGGATTGTTGATTTGCAAAGGTCAAGTTGCATTGGCTGTTGCTTAGCTGAAACGTAATAAAAGAAGGCCGAGGTGTGCGGCGATTCCTCACCAATGGTGTCATGAACGTACTGAATGCTGCCTTGTTTCGGCACTGTGCACGCGACACTTTCTCAGGCGGTGGCGACACGTAGCGGTGATGTTCCGACCTAGATTGACGCGAACTTGTACCGGCGCCACTCGTAGCTCTTGTCTCAACCGAGTTACAAAAAAAAAAAAAAAAAAAAACGGCTTCATAACCGTAGCGGAGGTATTGTTACGAGTGACTGAAATTCCGTTGCAACTTGAGAATGATTAAGTTACCGAAATCGTAAATCAATTGCACCAACTCAAAAACTTTCATTAGTTACTATACACACCGGTGGCCTTCGTCCACGTTGAACCTACGTTTGGCACGTATACGTTCCTTTGTAACGACAGTTTGCAACTTAGATAATTGTACTTTTGGCCTGTAAAGGGGGGTTCTTCTAGGTCGTTCCGATACCCGATACTCTGCCGACGCCTTTGTGCGTGGATAGTTTCATTATCGGAGATGTCAGAATTCGGGAGTTTTAGGGAACTGTTTTTGCACATCCGATACGATGGGCTTTCCGGTACGCACTGCGCATGCGCTATCACAGAAGACTCTCCTATGCGCAGTTCATACCGGAGGGCCCACCGTACCGTGGGGTGTGCAAAAACGGTTCCCTATAACTCCCTTGTATATATTGAATAGTCCGTTACAGATGAAATTCCAGTGCTACGGACGCTACGACCATAGGCGTAGACTACGAGGAAGGGGGGGGCTTGTGCCCCCCCCCCCGGGCCCGGGCATGATCCTTACCGAGACGCTGTTTACGTGCCATGTAACGAGCTTCTAGTAGAGGCATGTAAACGAAACAACGCCCGCGTTGCTTTTATTGACAAAATACATGGGAAATGGAATCCCAGCGTGCTTTCGTTAGCTTCAATGTCCAGGTCTGGCGAGAAGGAAACGCGCAGCACCCCCTCCTCCCCCGGGAGAACTCAGCCTGCCCCCCCCCCCCCCCCCCCCGGGAAGATGGAAAGTCTACGCCGCTGGGCTACGACCTGCGGCGTAGATAGAGATAGCGCAACCAGCCTCTGCTGCGTCGCGCGATGACAGCGCAGCAGAGGTTGGATGCACTATCTCTCCACGGGGCGCGCTGCCGCCGGGGCTGAGATGCGCTCCGATAACAAACCGAAACTTATAAACCCGTCGAATTCGTACGGTTTTTCAGAAAGCCGTAAAATGCTTCGCGTGCCTTCGATCGCTCTGCAATTTGTTGATTTGGTGTTTTTTGATGATGATGAGCAATTTTCCAATAGACCTATTGCTGTCTTACCCAAGCATCAAGGAGAATGCAGGGATTGGTGTTCCACGTGCCACACGTGCTGGCCTCAGCAGTAGTAACTTTTCCAAAGCAAAACCTAAAACAAATGGCATCTTGCACGCGCGTTCGTCAATGCTTTCTTTGGTTATTTACTTCGAATCTTTTATACAGGAAAGGCGTGCGCGTGTGGCGCGTGGAACACCAATCCCTGCATTCTCCTTGATGCTTGGGTAAGACAGCAAATGGTCTATTTAAACCATGCCCTTAAACCCAATATTAAAAAAGTTAATTACGTAAAATAATTAACAATACAATTATCTCGGACTTTAATCATTTTCTTAAATAGTCCCCTGGCTCAGGTCCAAAACGACACAAGCCTTTTTTTGGTGCGACGCATAGTTTTCGCAATATCGAATTTGTCCATCTTTCGTGAAACACCCTATATATATATATATATTGGAAGACTGTTGATGAATAGATGGGGTTTATACAATGACCGAGGAGCGATTACAGTGGTGTCGCCAATATGCCGGTTCGAGCAACGGCCGAGCACAGCACGAGCTTCTTGCGCTGCACGAGATCTGCGGGCACCGGTCGAAACCTAGCTTCTTCTTTCGTCCTAACAGGTACCTCCCCTTGCAAAGAGGGCCGGTCCACCGGCCCTTGTGGTTAGGGAGCTTGGCGGTGATAGGGCTTGAGGCGGGCGATGTGGACGATATCAGTAGATTTTGTGCGGTTGTCTCGTGGCGGAAGTACTGCAGTTACTTCGTAGTTCGTAGGTGACAGCTGGCGAGAAATACGGAAAGGGCCTTTGAATTGTTTTTGAAGCTTTTCGCATTTTCCGGGCTGGCGGGACGGTGTCCAAACAAGAACCTCGTCACCGATATTGTATGAGACTGGAGGGTGGTTCTCGGCGTGGCGAATGATTTGTTGTTGTTGTGATTTAAGCGTGCGAATACGTGAGAGCTGTCTGACTTCTTCAGCACGGTAGAGAACGTCTTGGGCGTAATTATCGAGAGAAGAATCTTCTATGTATGGCAACAATGTGTCAATGGTAGATAACGGCTCGCGAGCATATAGTAGATAATAAGGGGAGTAACCAGTAGTGGCTTGACGGCTGGTGTTATAAGCGTATGTAACGTAGGGCAAAATAAAATCCCAGTTGTCCTGATCGTCAGTAATATACATGGACATCATATCGGCGAGTGTATGATTAAATCGTTCTGCCAAGCCATTCGTTTGGGGATGGTAGGCGGTCGTGATGTGATGAATAGTGTTCGCAAGGCGGCAAACTTCACGGAGGAGGTTTGCAACAAAAGGCGTTCCTCGGTCTGTGATGATGGACTGGGGGCACCGTGTCGCAGAAGGATGGAATGAAGAAAGAAATCGGCTGCATGAAGGGCCGTGGCGGTCGGGAGCGCTTTGGTTTCGGCGTAGCGTGTTAAGTAGTCGATAGCTACGATGATCCATCGGTTTTTGGCTTGTGACTGGGGGAAGGGCCCCAGAAAGTCAATTCCAATGCGCTCGAATGGGTGGTTCGGTGGAGAAAGGGGTCGGAGAGGTCCAGGAGGTGCTGTTGTGGGTCTTTTCTTGGTCTGGCATGAATGGCATGCGCGAACATATTTATTTATGGTACGGTGCATGCCAGTCCAGAAGAATCTAGTGCGTATTCTGAAATACGTTTTAGCAAAGCCGAGGTGACCGGCTGTGGGGTCGTCGTGATTCGCTTGAATAATTTGTTTCTGTAAATGGCGCGGAACCACAAGAAGCCATTGTCGTCCTTGGGGCTCGTAGTTGCGTCTATAAAGGACATTATTCTGAATAATGAAGAGACGGGCACGTCGTATAGTGCGTTGAGTGCAGGATGTTGCGACGCCTTGTAAGTAATGAATCAGCGGTTTCAAGGAATCGTCAGACAGTTGCGCTGAAGCCATGTCGATGTTATCGAGAGTTGCTGTAGCATGTGAGGTTTGGGTCTGGAGAGAAATGGTTGTATCGTCGGCAAGAGGACATCGAGATAATCCGTCAGCGTCGAGGTGTCGTTTCCCTGATTTGTAAACGACGGTGAAAAGGTAGTCTTGAAGCTTTAATGACCAACGGCCAAGACGTCCCGAGGGGTCCTTTAGGCTAGCCAACCAGCAAAGCGCGTGGTGATCAGTCACGATACGAAATGGGGATCCATACAAATAGGGACGAAACTTCGAGACAGCCCAGATGACGGCTAAGCATTCTTTTTCAGTAGTTGAAAAGTTGCGTTCGCCCTTGTTAAGTGTCCGGCTACCATAGGCAATGACACGTTGCTGGCCATTGTGGTTTTGAGCGAGAACGGCGCCTATACCGTGACCACTGGCATCGGTTCGAATCTCGGTGTCAGCACCTTCGACGAAGTGGCCCAAAACTGGAGCCGACGTTAATGCTGTCTTGAGGGTTTCAAAAGATGTTTCTTGGTGTGGACCCCATTCAAAAGATGCGTCTCTGCGTAGGAGTTGATTAAGCGGCTCAGCAATGTGAGAAAATCCGGCAATAAATTTTCTGAAGTACGTGCATAAGCCCAGAAATGTTCTCAAGTCCTTGACATTTTGTGGGACAGGGAAGTCGGACACAGCTCGTGTTTTGTCTGGGTCTGGGCGTATTCCATCTGCGCTGACCAGGTGGCCGAGCACTTTGATTTTCTTGGCGGCAAAAACACATTTTTTTGAGTTCAATTGTAACCCAGCGGCACGAATGCAGTCAAGGACCGTGCGGAGACGAGATAGGTGGTCGTCGAAGTTTGAAGAAAAGACAACAATATCGTCCAGGTAACAAAGACAGATGTTCCAAGAGAGGCCACGAAGGAGAACGTCCATCATGCGCTCGAATGTCGCAGGCGCATTACAGAGCCCGAAGGGCATAACGTTGAAGTGGTAAAGGCCTTCAGGTGTTATAAATGCTGTTTTAGGTTTATCAGCCGAAGTAACTGGAACTTGCCAATAGCCACTTCGGAGGTCCATGGATGAAAAGTATGACGAGCCTTGTAGCGTGTCAAGCGTATCATCTATCCGGGGAAGTGGGTATACGTCTTTCCGAGTCACTTTGTTCAGGCGCCGATAGTCGACACAGAAGCGCCAGGTACCATCCTTCTTTTTTACGAGAACGACGGGCGAAGACCATGGACTGTTGGAAGGCTCGATCACTCCTTTGTCCAGCATGTCAGTGATGTGATTTTGTATCAATCTTCGTTCTGCAGCGGATGTTCGGTATGGTCTGCTTCTGAGGGGCGGGGAGTCACCGGTGTCAATATGATGCTCTACAAGTGTGGTACGGGTTAATACCTGGTCAGTGAAATCGAAGACACTGCTATATGATGCAAGAAGAGTGCGCAATTTGACACGTTCGGCTTGCACGACGGTTGAGGCGATCATCCTCTCCAGTTTTTCGGTGACGTTATTTTCCGCAATTGGTCTCGTATGAGCGGCAGTCGTGGAAAGTACAGCCAAGCTGTGTTCAATATACACTTGGAGGGTGGCAATGCGCGTTCTTCGGGGGAGGATTTGAGGTTGGGTTGAAGTGTTGGTTACCCATATGTGACACTTATCGTCTGCAATGGTGGCGAGAGAATAAGGAATCACGATTCCTTTTTTCTCTAGACAGGTATGAAGAGGTTCGATGAGAGCGACAGTACTTGCGACTGGGTTGGCGACGACGAGAGTGGCAACGACTGCCGACTGGGGCGGTAGGAGTAAATCATGTTCAATGTGAAGAGCGGCTAGTGGTGCTTCAAAATGTTCATTACCGTCCTCTGAAGGGCTAAGATGAATTTCACGATTCGCACAGTCAATGAAGGCGGCGGTTGAAGATAAGAAATCCCATCCAAGAATGACGTCGGCGATGCAACTTGTGAGGACAGTGAACAGGATAACATATCGACTGCGGCCTACCTTCACTGACGCGGAACAGTATCCGAGCGGCTGGACCAGTTCGCCGTTACCCATACGTAACAGGTGTCCACTGGAGGGGGCGTAAGTACTTTGCGCAGGTGCAGTCGGAGGCGTTCAGGAATACACGATTTGGCTGCGCCAGTGTCTATTAGAGCATGAAATGTTTGCCGTCCAATTTCCACAGTTATGTTAGTCGGTCCTACAAACGGAGGATTTGCCACAAATTGTGCAGGTGCAGCCTGACCTCCATTGTCGATGCAGGCTGCGGTGTTCAGTTTGACTGGTGGGAGGTGGAAGGCAGAGCGTCATTGAAGGGCGAAATGGAACGGCGACGAGCAGGATAAGGCGAGGGTGAACGACCACGACGGGCTTCAGCTGGCGCGACAGGACTTGGAGAGCGGCGGTCATAAGGGGCTCGTCCGGCGTTAATGTTGGAGGGAGGAGACCGTAGGGTGTTGCGAAAGGCCGGGAAGCGAAGTTATCACTGCGGTGAGCATTGTAGGAGTAACTGTTATCTTCGTTGTTACCCTGGTATTGATTCCGAGGAGGGGAGCGATTAGTGTCCCCCATACGGCGTCGGCAATACCGGAGGATATGGCCAGGGGTGTGGCAGTAAAAGCATACTGGCCGATTATCGTCGGTTCTCCAGATATCCGCTCGGCGACGCGTCTGTTGGGTCTGCCAGGGTGTTGCAGTGGGTGGGGCTGCAAATGCTTGGTAGGCGCAGAATGGTGTGGGGGGAGGTGCTGTTGGTACATAGGCAGATGGAGGTTTGCCCAAGGGCTCTAGGACAGCACGGAGTTCGTCGCGGACAGTGGACGCGATGTCCTGAGTTTGACCGGGTGGTTGCAAAACGGGCGGCGTTGTGCGCTGCTGGCCCAGAAAGAAACGCAGCTCTTCACGGATGATGGTCCGTATCAAGCTCGACAGACTGGTGTCGGTGTGGAATCCTGAAGACACCTCAGGGAGGCGCTCAAAAGGTCTTTTAAGGATTCGCGCGTTGTCTAATTCCTCGTATTTTCGACATTCTGACACAAGATTGGCCACTGTTTTCGGGGATCTCGGGGCGACGATGGAAAAAAGTTCTTGTGATAGGCCCTTGAAAAGGTGACGGATCTTGTCATTTTCATTCATCTGGGGATCCACTCGGTGGCACAGTCGGAGAACATCCTCAATGTAGGCTGTGGATGACTCAGCTGTCGATTGGTACCGGTGCAGCAATTGGTCTTGTGCCCTTTGTTTGCGATGTTCCGGCTGGCCAAAAGCGTCAGCGAAAGATGTCTTGAATCCATCCCAGGAATTTATTACCTCTTCGTGGTTATCGTACCATCGAAGGGCTGTATCCTTTAGAAAAAATACAACATTGGCTAACTTAAAGGAATCGTCCCATCCGTTGTGCTGGCTCACCCGTTCGTAGCTTTTAAGCCAGTCTTCGACGTCTGATTCGGCGTTTCCAGTGAATATCTCAGGGTCCCGCTGGCGGTGTTTGATGGTTACGGTGGGCGCACGGGGCCGGCTTCCGTTGCCCTCGTCGTCAGGCATGTCGGGTTGTCGGGCGGTACGACCTCTGCGGTGCGCCAGGTCTTGGCGGGAAGTGCGAGAGGTAGGGTGTCGCTGACCTCCACCAACCTGGAAGACTGTTGATGAATAGATGGGGTTTATACAATGACCGAGGAGCGATTACAGTGGTGTCGCCAATATGCCGGTTCGAGCAACGGCCGAGCACAGCACGAGCTTCTTGCGCTGCACGAGATCTGCGGGCACCGGTCGAAACCTAGCTTCTTCTTTCGTCCTAACAATATATATA